>JAVJIF010008448.1:0-147188 GCA_038442645.1 Agave tequilana | reverse complement strand
AATTATACGAGTTAGTGTTTTTCTAATTACGATTTGACTAAGTAGCTGAAAAGAATTCCTTTTGTTTGTATTACTACTACTACTATTATTATTATTATTAACTTCACAAAATGTGGATCAAGCAATCCAAAGGTTTGCCGTGTGGCAACTAACAAGCAATAATTGTATGGGCCAAAGTTCTGAATGAATTATGATTATATGAGCTGTAGGGAGTCAGACATGGGCCAAACTTATGCATGGGTGCATGAGCTCGACCAAACGGGCCTGGACCCAAACTAACTTGAAGAACTCGCGACAACCCAGGCGGGCCCCCCAGTTCTCAATATCATCATTGCCCCTAAATTTTAGCCAATAAACACTCTCCTTTGCTCAGCGCGGCAGTGAAAAAGAGGGTGCATATTTGGGTGTTCGCTGCAGCACGTGATGATTAAATTTTGTTAAACAAGTTAGAGAGAGAAAATTGATATGATGTCCGAAACCTTATTCATTAGCTCGTCGAACGAAAAGCTGCGCTGGACCCTCCCTCTTATCCTCCCCCAGCGGGCACCACACCGCCAAGGAAAGTACTCAGACAGCATCTTTAAAAGCTAACAGGTCAAAATCCCAAGCAGCAGCCAGTTTTATCCTCTGACGACCTCAAGAAAACCACCGTGCAATTACCAAAGCGCCCCTATTCCTCACTTATTCCCCAAGCATTGACCAGATCCCGCCACGTGCCCCACTTGCAGAATCAAAGCCCAATTTCCCGCCAAATCGACGGCCATCCCGTCGCTACACGTGTTGCCCCACGGTCAACCGCCTCCAGTCTCACGGCGTCGACTCACGCCGTCAACTGACGGCGCCGTTTGCTAACGCCTCGCGCGGCTCGTTCTCGCGCCGCTGTCCTGCGGTGTAGCTTACCGCGGCGGGTTACTGCCGAGATCAGGAGCGCGGCAGCTCATCCTGCTCCGTTGAAGCAGGATTGTTAAACAACTCCGTAGGGCATAACAGACCGCGAACACTCGAAATGTCACGTCTCGTCTCCAACAATCTCTCGCGCTGTCCGGTATCGATTTGTCGAGAAAGACTGTTCACACGAAACTTGTGGCGTGCAATGTGCCCCACCGAGGTGGGCCCCATGCCCGATCCCGTCGTCCTCGGGGAGACACGTGGCACGTGGACAGCTCGTCGCGACACGGCGGTCCGATTACAGATGGATCACATTAATAAATAGAATACAAAGAAACCATATCAACTTTATAATAAAAGGCATCATTATCCTTATGGCGTTTTTTTTCCTAATTTTTAAATATACTGAACAATCTAAATTAACTGGATAATTTGTTATTTTTTTTGTGGATTAGGTTGTGAGAATTTGCATCCACTGATTGTTCTCTCACATAATTGATGGCGCCATTGCATCAAAGAAGATGAAAGGAACGTGGCATGCATTTGGATTTTTAATATCTGAAAAGGTCGATTTTACACGTTTTGACGCCCCTCGTATAAAACTTTGTTTAGAAAGGAAGAGGAGGGAAAAAAAAATACGTGTTTTTTGAAAAATCTTTTAAACTTTTTTTAAACATGTTTTTACGTTTTTTTTTTTTTTAAAGAAATGGTTTTATATACTATTTTAGATAATTATTAGTATCATTTTATTGATTATTTTTAATATTAGATACACATACTCAGAGGCTTTTATAGTAAACACTTATTTATATGTCAAGATATCTCTAAATTAGTGAAACAGTAAAAAAATATTTAATACTTTTTATTCCTACAAAATATCTTCATTGGATATGTATAAAGTAACAGAGCAATATGCATGTGTAAGAGAACTCGATCACATTGAACACGACTTATTAACTATTCTTTTGTTATATTTTTGACGTATTGTGGCGGATAAAAATCGGATTACCATAGATCGAACCCATTACAAGAGATTTGAGCGCTTCCCGGATGGTACCTGTCAGAGCACACACAGGAAAAGATATCTTTCAAGTTAGAAGCACCGGCGTGATGCTGGCCTAAAGCCCACGGGCATGAGAATCAGTAGTTAGAATGGGTAGGAAACACCAACAAAGGATAATTGGCGGGGTAGTGTGGAGGTATCGCGCAGAAGAAAACTGTGGGTGTGGAAGGACCGACAGAAGATTACTGTCAGGGTAGTGGATGGAGATATCGCGCAGAAGACAACTATGGGCATGTTGATGCACTAGCAGAGGAAAAACTGTCTGGTGCTGTGATACAGTGTGTGTGTTTTGAGAATTAGAGAAGCTTTCCCTTTCTCCTAGGAGAATAAGGATAATATATAACTGACGTAGATGCTGGAGTGGAGGCGAAATTAGCGGACTAATGTTACTGCATGATCTGCGCGTGTCGGATATGTTGTAATGGTCGCGATCATCGATGCTGGTCGGTTAAAATTGCATATCACTGTTCATAACTGCTCGCACTTATATGGGTGTTACACATTATGAAAGTGGGGAGAAAGGAAAGCGTAACGGCAGACGGAAATCTCAGCAGACTGCGATTTGAAGCTTCTAATTCGGGGTTGGAGACCTCAGATTGTGAAAGGTTCCAGAGTGGTAAGATCCACTCCGGAACGAAGGGTAAACTCCGGGATGGAAAAAAGTGGCGGAGGATTCGGAATAGACTCTGAGAGTTATGGATCTCTTAAAGGAAGCACTTGGTAATTAGAACATGTGACGTCATCCTAATGCAGCTCAAATTCTGACTAATACACTTATTTTTACCGTTTTTTAGATATGTTTTCTCCACACGCTCGTACTAAACACTAATATTCCATGTTATGTTTTTCTGACCTTTCCCATTGTGCTTGCAATGAACCTGTTACATAATTTCTGCATAAAGTTGGAAATTAAAGAGAAGGATATTCTTCCATTTAAGAAATATCAATCCAAATACTTAAATTTAGACAGAATATCCATCACAAAATTTTAACATAAAAAAATCACTTATCTAGATAAATTAAATTTAGTATGAAATTACAGGATATGAGCTGCAGCGCACATAAATTTACAGGTTTTTAGTGGTTGTTTGCTTATCTATCCACTATGTGATAACAAATTGAATGATTTCTATGAATACGACATTTCTGAAGCACTTAAGGACAAATTAACTGTCTCCGTAACTCATGATTTTTCATCTAAACCTCTTGAGAATTAAGATAAAATAAGTTGAAATCTTCGCAAGTAAAAAGAGCTCCACTATATATAAATTTATATTTATTATATCACATATCTCATATTCTTATTTGCATATTAAATTAAAATAAATATAGTATACATTAGAGACCAAGACCACATTATATATAGGGGTTTTATACCTTAGCCGCCAGCTGAGAGAGCTTCTCAGCCGCCGGGACATGACAACATAATAGCCACGCATTTGTAAAAAAAATTGGCTGACAAAAAACAAAAATCTCGCTCGAATAAGCCATCAGTCACTTCAACAATTGCTTTGACTAAAATACCTTCCCCTATGTAACGGTCCCAGCTCCTAATAGATAAGATTAGTCCTGCAACACATAATTATCCCAAATCTCCATATTTCTTATCCAGGAAAAATTCGGCAGCAACTCCCCTAAAATTTCCGCCTCTTTCCACATACATAGGATAACAGTTTCGGCTCCAAGGCCTACTTATTCCCATAAAAGATTTCGGCCCACACGGCCTACTTATCACAATGCATAAAGATCTTATAAACCCAACATTACATCCTTAAAGTAAGTTTCCACAATATGCTTCCAAAATATGTTCTAATGACATGTACATCAAGGGCATCAATCATCAACACATTACTGCCAAACATAATCACAAGTCTTAGTTTCGCAAACATCCCATGCACCACAAGTTTCTAGTCTCAAAATGTTACAAGAAAGGAGTTACATTCGATAGTAGCACCATAACACACCTAGCTAGATAGTGCCGAAATGAACATATATATATGCATATAGTAAACAAAAACAACATTTTAAGAAGGGTATGCCGTTCTGCCCATAACTAAACTCTCCATGCTATAGTATGCCCTTTCCTTTATCCAGACCTGAAAGGGGGAAAAAGAAAAAGAATGAGCTCAACAGCTCAGTGAGTAAATTACATAAGCACTAGAAGAATGATAACATGGATATTCTATCACAACATACCTTGCGGGGCCCGAGGAGGTCTTACATGAACGTAGAGACCCTTACCCCTACCAGGTGACCCTCTCCTACATACCCCAATATCCTTACACAATTTAATAGTTACAAGTCACAAATACTAGACTTTCTTTTAATTACTGAAAGGTTCTTTCCGAGTATATACGAGAGCAAGATCGTCAATTCATTTCCTACATGGATATCTCTATGCACACGCTCTTATCTTGCCCAAGCCCTTACTAATTAATATCACATTCAGACACCTTCAGATAATACACTATCTCATTATTTACTAAGGCACATACATATATCACCCTAATCATAGGGTGCAAATTTCCCCCGTCTTCCCCCACCTACCGGCTCCCGCCCGGCCCCTTCCTCCTTGTAAAAGCAACCAAAGATCATATATAGCATATGGATAAACATACATATTTATATAAATGCAAGTGTATATGTATAGTTCACATGACCACCGTCTTTCCCCCTTCTACCGGCTCCCCGCCCGGCCCTTCCTCCTTATGTTTATATAAAAGCATGCACTAAAGATAATCGCCGTCTTCCCCCGCCTACCGGCTCCCGTCCGGCCTCTTCCTCCAAGCAATTATGCCAAACATAAACAATCAACATACCATTGTATAAGCCGTACAATCAACACACTCTTGTATAAATCACATCATCAACATACTATTGTATAAGCTACACAATTAGCATACTCTTATATAAGTCACGAAATCAACATACTATAGTATAAGTCACACAATCAACATGCTTTTGTATAAGTCACATATTCAACATACTATCGTGTAAGTATGAATAAGAATTACCACAATAATTCGTATCGATTATGACTCATGTGAACACGTATAAGTCTCATGATGTATAAGGAAACATGCCTTTTTCCTTCATAAAGGTTCCACTTTTTCTTTCCCCTTACCCATGATTAGTAATTAAATATCTCGCATACATAGGATGTAGCATAATGACCATACATATTTATGCCCTATACCAAATTTATGTTAGAAAGGACTTAGGAATTAACCACCCTTAACCATGTACTTCATGTATGTTACTATGGGAATTTACATAGTTCTAATTATTACTAACATATAACATGCAACCCTTATGACACAACCCTCTAGGAAAAAGAGGATGAGCATGACGTTAATCCCATGATTACTAGTCTACCATGTCACTACATTACATTATCCCTCAATATTTTTCTTAATCCATCCTACCTTTCCAACATTAAGCACTTAATTCAAATTCATGACTATAGAGAACATAGTGAGTGTAGTAATCTACTCACTTGATAAATGATCTCCTCTTTAGTGCTCCTTGATCATTTTCTCCACCCAATAATCCTTCAATTCAAAATAGCCCCTGAAATTGGGAGTCTTGGGACCTAATTTTTCAGATCTAGGGCTTGGCTTTTCCTTGAAAATCAGCCCAAGATCCTACCTTTCTCCCCCCTTCGGCCAACAGTGGTTCCCCCCCGAACCCCGGCCTGCTCGCGGCCGGGTACTGCTGCGCGCGGCTGCGCGTGGTGGCGCGTGGTCGCGCGCTCCGCCCCCTGGCTCCGGCCGGGGGTGCAAAGGAAGAGAGGGAGAGTTTGAGTGGGAGAAGAAAAGGGTGGATGGATCTAGGGTTTGGGAGAGAAAATTTACAGAGAAGAGAGAAAACTCTCTCTCAGTTCTGCACGTAAGTATTTGGGGGGGGGGGGGGGTACTTTTGAATAAAAGCCCCTCTATAATAAGTCATTTGCAAGGTGATACATCCCTCAAGTTGCCACTTGGCCAAAACTTGGATCAAGGTGATCCTAGCCTTAGATCTTTCCCCCACATGCACACCTACCCCCCCTCCACTATCTCCAATATTAAAATTGATATACTATGTATTTAGTTAGGTATACATTATTTTGGAATTACTTTAGATATACTCCTATTTGTAAATACCCATGACATACTCCTATTTATACTAGTATCTTATTTATACTAGCATAAGATACCCACATAAGAATTCTACGTATTCCTTTTTATACCGTATTTCCATAATGAAAGTAATTCATTTATATATAAAAAAAAAGAACTAATTCTTTGGTATCATTATTATTATTAGTATTTGAGGATCAAGAAGGAGAAAAGAAATTAAAAATGAATTCCTTTTGACCGATGATTGATATAATTAGGAGATAAAAAGTCGGCTGTTACATTTCTACCCCCCCTTAAGGGAGCTTCGGCCCCGAAGCTCAACGTACCTTGGAAAAGCTGTGGGTAGGTTTTTCGCATATTCTCCTCTGCTTCCCAGGTAGTTTCTTCGATCTCCTGGCTTCTCCATAATACCTTCACCAAAGGGATCGCTTTGTTCTGCAATTGTTTCTCTTTACGATCTAAAACTTGCACTGGCTCCACCGTATATGATAAATCTTCTTGGAGTTGTGGTGGTGAGTAACTAAGGACATGACTGGGGTCTGGTATGTATTTCCTTAATTGTGACACATGAAATTCGTTATGTATCTTCTCAATTTCAGGTGGCAATGCTAACCGGTAGGCCAGAGGTCCAATTCTTTCCAATATCTCAAAAGGCCCGATAAAACGGGGTCTAATTTATTCCGTTTGCCAACCCGTATCACTCCTTTCATTGGTGATATCTTCTAGAAAACTTTGTCGCCTTCTGCAAACTCCAAGGGTCTCCGGCACCGATCTGCATATGTCTTCTGTCTACTTTAGGCCGCCTTCATCCTCTTCCTTATTATCCGGATTTTCTCTTTGTTTCTAGCACTATATCAGTTCCGAACAATGTTCGGTCTCCCATCTCCTCCCAACAAATCGGAGATCTACACTTCCTACCGTACAAGGCTTCAAATGGCGGCATCCCAATAGTGGATTGATGACTATTGTTATATGCAAACTCTGCTAATGGTAGGTATTTTCCCAATTGCCTCCGAAATCCAATACACATGCTCTCAGCATATCTTCTAATATTTGAATAGTTCTTTCTGATTGTCCGTCGGTTTGCGGATGAGCAGCTGTACTTGGATGCAGTTTAGTGCCCAAAGCTTGGGATAGACTGATCCACAGTCTTGACTGGAATCGAGGGTCTCGATCAGACACAATTGTCTCAGGTACTCCATGAATCTTGATTATCTCTCGGAGGTAGATTTGGGCTAATCTGTCCATCAAATAGTTTATTCGAATGGGTAGGAAATGGGCGGACTTTGTGAGTCGGTTGACTATCACCAATATGGCATCATATCCTTGAGGGGATCTAGGGAGTCCTATTATAAAATCCATAGTAATGTTGCTCCACTTCCATTCAGGGATTTGCAAAGGCATAAGGAGTCCCGGACGCTTCTTGTGTTCAGCTTTGACTTGTTGGCTTATCAGACATCTTTGTACAAATTTAGCTATGTCCTTCTTCATCCCTTCCCACCAAAAGTTTGTTCGTAGATCCTGATACATCTTGGTTGCTCCAGGATGTGCGGTGTAAGGAGTGCAATGAGCTTCAGTCATAATTCGCTCCTTGAGCTTAAAATCTGAAGGTATATATATTCGGCTTCCCTTTCTTAGCAAGTCCTTAACAATGGAAAAATCTTGAGTTTCACCTCTTTGCACTCTTTCCACATTCTTAATTACTTGATCATCTTTTAGTTGTGCTTCTTTGATCTCTTAATGGAGGTCAAAATCAATGCTGACTTGATTTACCTGACCCATCCCCCACCGGGTTTCTTTTACCAAAATCTCCAATTGCATCCTCTCTATTTCTTTTAACAAGCCATCCTGTTGTGTTAGTAATACTGCTAAGGATCCTCTAGACTTCCTACTAAGGGCATCTGCCACTACATTGGCCTTCTCGGGGTGGTAATGAATAGCCAAATCGTAGTCTTTCATTAACTCCAACCATCTCCTTTGACGCATATTCAGTTCCTTTTGGGTAAAGATGTACTTTAGGCTCTTATGATCTGTATATATATCACATGAGACCCCATAAAGGTAGTGTCGCCATATTTTTAAGGCAAAGATGACTGCAGCTAGCTCGAGATCATGTGTAGGGTAATTCCTCTCATGGTTCCTTAGTTGTCTAGAAGCATAAGTGATTACTCTGCCATGTTGCATCAATACACACCCCAGCCCCAACTTTGACGCATCACTGTAAACAACATAACCTTCAGTCCCAGTGGGCATGGCTAGGACTGGGGCCGATGTTAGTTTATCCTTTAATTCTTGGAAACTTC
The DNA here is from genome assembly GCA_038442645.1 of Agave tequilana. Classification (NCBI taxonomy): domain Eukaryota; kingdom Viridiplantae; phylum Streptophyta; class Magnoliopsida; order Asparagales; family Asparagaceae; genus Agave; species Agave tequilana. Next base: position 138,816 of record JAVJIF010008448.1, on the reverse strand, counting down.
TTTCTTGACTATCTCCCCAATGAAATTTGAGGCCTTTCTTGGTTAATTGTGATAAGGATGCCGCTATTCTGGAGAATCCCTCCACAAATCTCCGGTAATACCCAGCCAGTCCTAGGAAGCTTCGCACTTCTGTGATATTGGTAGGTCGAGACCACTCCTTAATCGCCTCGATCTTCGCAGGGTCCACTGATATTCCTTCCTTATCTATGATGTGACCCAAGAATTCAACTTTATCCAGCCAGAATTCACACTTCTTAAGTTTTGCATAGAGTTGCTTCTCTCTCAATAATTGTAATACTACCCTTAAGTGACTTTCATGATCTTCTTTGCTTTTAGAGTAGATCAGTATGTCATCACTAAAGACCACCACAAATTGATCTAGGTATGGTTGGAAGATCCTATTCATCAAATCCATAAATGCTGCTGGAGCATTGGTCAAACCAAATGGCATCACTAAAAACTCATAGTGACCATATCTGGTCCGAAAGGCCGTCTTAGAAACATCCTCCGGCTTAATCTTTAATTGATGGTATCCAGATCTCAGATCTATCTTGGAAAATATGCTGGCACTCTGAAGTTGGTCAAAAAGGTCATCAATTGTAACGCCCCGAACCCAAGGATACGGAGACGTTATGGCGACGTACATATGTGAGGTGAAAATACACTCACGCGTACGTTAAGCCTCAGTACAGGACATAGCCTCCATATAGACAAGGGGTCCAACAGGAAAGAAGTACAAGAATACCTGCAGAAAGGGGTTAGCGATCATAACAGATATAAAAACAGAGATAAAAGAGATAACAGGAACAAAGCACAAAGATACCTATGAAGGATCTCGATGGTGAGTCTCCTCTGTGACTCCAATGGACTATCTGACAATACGATAACATGGATATCCAACCTGGGCATGCAAACTCAGGGTCGTCAGAAAGCGACCTAGTGAGTGGTAAAATGAAGGAGGCAATAATATGTACTATAATAATACAAGCACAATAATAATAGATAAGACATGCTGTTGTAATAGTGATACCATATCCTAAGCATATAATAAGCATATAAGTAGCAGCAGAAGTCTCTAAACATGAAAGATATAAGCATGTTATCTTTTAATACTATCACTACCTAGCCGGTTATCATCAGGTCATGTCTCTAATCGTATCCAGTTTATATAATATAAAATGTTATCTAGTGGTGACGTGATAGAAGTGAACATGCTAGTGGCGACGTGATAGACGTGTACAGGCAGATGGGCCTATGCAGTGTACATCACTATACGGTGTGGTGTATATACAGTAATGATGTCTGTTCTACATAAAGCATCATATATGCAATGCAGAACATGCGTCGTATGCCATGCAATGCAGAACATGCGTCATATGCCATCACAGACAGTATAACATATGCCAGGTAAAGTAACAAGTATACAGGTAACATGATATAGGATATAGTAGCATGAACAATAACAAGATAGCATACATGTACCAGGCATGTCATGTGATTTATACAATAGTAGCAATCAGTACCACCTGATATTTTAATCAATATCTTCCAGTGTCCCATACCACTGGCAGTTCATACTGGAGCCCGCACTCCAGTCGAACCCATCCGGACATGGCCTACAGGTACCATTATCCAAACGAGAGAGTAACCAAATAACAAGTGTTCCCGACGTCACTATTGTGTATACTGTTTTATTATGTTAATTGAAAACCCATGGTCGAGGAGTTCTTATCAGGTAAGTGTATCCCGTGCATACTCGGGATCACGGCCTTTATCAAACCCTGGCTGCTAAGACCAAAGCCCTCCGCTAGGAGGGGAACAATAATCAAGTAACAAGAGCTCATGGAGCAATTGGTAGGTAGCACTACCATCCCCTGCAGTGGGAGAACAATATGGATCCAGTACATCACCCGATAAGATCTAATCAACCGTCAAGTCTCCCCATACCTAAGTTAACTTTATGATCTAATACGTCAAGTATACAATGTAACAAGAACAACTACTGTACATGATACGGGTAACATAATAACTGGACCAGAGCTCTGTTGATAGCATAGAACAATATAACGAGAAACGGGAACAATATAACAGGAACAATATAACGGGAAATGGGAACAATATAATACGGGAACAATATAACGAGAACAATAGCTGTGAGATTCCACACATCGCATATCAACAGCTCTTATGTCCAGTATCGGGAATATCCGTATCAGTAACAGGAAACAATCATATAACATGACTACGGTACCATAGAACAATCATATAACATGAATACGGTAACATGAAACAATAATACATGTAATATGGACAGTGATGACGAGAAGATAGCAACAATACATGCATGTACACTCGTACAATGAGCGGTAACAGTGATGTGTGAACATGAGATAACTGTGTGTGGAGCATCCCTGTAATGAGGATAATAAGAATATGCAATGCGGTACTCCGTGCAGTGGTCTATCCGTGTACCAATGAACATCTATGTGTAACAATAATCCGTGTAACACATTGGTGTATCACTAACATGTCATTACAGTGGTCAGCGTATCATAGCATGTCCAGTGAACTTCCAGTATCCGTGTTATGATGATATCATTACATAAAATCACGGTGTCCCATATTCCTATCTAGTGATATTGTACCGAGTACCGTGGATCAGTATACTTGTGACGATAGTTATCTAACTGTGAGATACAACATGAAGTAATATCGTCCACTAATATGGTGAACTAGTGGCCCGTGGGTCAGTGACGGTACAGGCATGATATCTGTGTCCGAGTTGTTTATGTCTGTATGTCTTGTTACCATTATTACCTCATATTAAATCAGGAAATACCTAACAATCTTCTAAATTAGGTCGATTAAAAATGACTGTCCAATCATGACCAGTGAATAATGAATAGTTACCGTCTTTTATCCATAATCACGATATATCAAGCAATGTCACTAAATATAGTAAAATATAATTTATAAAAGGAAAACACTCACAAACTAGTCATGAGAAGGTAGCTCTCTTTCCCACGATCGCAACGGATCCAGAATCGTCCAAATCGGAGTCCGGGTGCTCCCGATATCGCCCGAATACTAAATCATACAAAAAGGGTTAATTATGTAAATAAAATATAAAATGCAAATACTGGAATGTACAGGGGGTTTTCTGTAAATATACCTTTATTGGGTTTCGGATGCGGGTTTGGCTCATAACGGGTCGGGTTCAGATCCACAACCCAACCCATTAACTTAAGTAAATGGGTTATAGGGTTAACGGGTCGGGTTGGAGGTTAATTGGGTTGCAACCCAATAGGAGTAATAGGTTCGGGTTAGACCCGAACCCGCACTAATCAACAGGCAGCGGCAGCGGCAGCCTACTGCTGCCGCGCCCCCAAGAGCGCCGGCCGGCCAGCTCCGCTGGCCGGCGGCGCTGGAGGTCTGCCGGCGGCGACCCCGGCCGCCGGCAAGTCAAGCCGCGCGCCAGGGAGAGAGAGATAGAGAGAGGAGGGAGAGAAAAGGAAGAGGGCGGCGGCTGGTGGCGGCCAGCCGCGCCTCACCGCCTCGCCTCACCGGCGGCGGTTCGCCCCGTCGGCGGCGGCTCCCAGAGAACACGAGAGAGGGGAAGAGAAATAGATGGAGAGAGAGAGAAAACGAAAGAAAAAGAAAGGAAAGAAAAAGGAGGAGGAGAAGAAAAGCAACATCAGCAGGAGGAGGAGAAGAAGAGGAGAGGGGGCGACCGCCGGTTGGGGTCGCCGGCCGCCGGCGGCGCGCCGGCCGTGGTGGCCCCACCGAGCACGCAGAGAGAGAGAGAGAAAGAGAGTGAGGAGAGAGAGGGAGGGGAGAGGATTTTATAGGAGGGAGAGAGGCGGTGGGAGATGAAAACACCTAGAGGGGGGTGAATAGGTGTAAGTGCTAATCTAAGAAACTTAATGCAAACTAAGTGCGCCAAATGCGAAAGCTAATGCAAATTATGCACGAACTAATACAATACAACAAGTGTAGCCGAATTCCCCTTGCGAGGCTCTGGACTAACTCCCCTTGATTCCCCTTGAAATGAGTTGAGGTGCTATGTGAAGCTCTTGTTGGATGAGTATAAGTTAGGCACACACACACAAGCAATCCAAGCAATATGAAATACACACAATCAAGCCAAGCATATAAGAATGAATTGCAATATAAAAGATGCAAGGCAACACAAGCAATGTATATAATATGAATGCTATGAAAGTATGATGCTTGTATGAAATGATGCTTTGCACAAATGTAAAGAGAGAGAGTTAGAGAGACAATGGATCAAAACACAAACACCAAGAATTGTTTCGAGGTTCGAGCACCTTGCTCTACATCCCCGCCTACACCACCGTGTAGGATTTCCACTATCTCAACTCCCACCGAGGGAACCTCTACCAAAGAGGATTTCTTACAACTCTAAGAGTACCGAACTCCTCTCTCAAACAACAACCTCCTCACAACCGAGGGGTTAGGCCCGTAGCCAATACAACAACCAATCCACACACCTCTACCGAAGAGGCTCACAACCAAACTCCACCTCTACCGAAGAGGGATCCAAACCAACAACCCAATACAACAATCTCCACCTCTACCAAAGAGGGAGCAACTCAAGAAATCAAGGGTTTACAACAAGTGGTATATTTCAACCACAAACCTCTTTCCTTTTTCTTTTTCCACAAAAACAAGATCCTAAATAGTTTAGGATAGAAGATATAGCTCAAGTGTGGAATCAAAGTGTTTTTGGAAACAAGCAACAAAGAAAAATCTTTGGGAAAATACTTGCAATATAATAGAATTGAAGATCTAAGCAAAAATCCCAAAAACCTATTTTTCTTTGATTTTCCAAAAACCTTAAAACAATAAAGATGAGAAGTTTTTGCACTTAAAACTCTTTTGAAAACTCTTTTAAACACTTCAGAAAACTGAAAATTTTTCTCTTAGAAAACTTGGCTAAAATCCCCAAAGAGATGGGGTTTATATAGCCCCTATACAAAACTAGCCGTTAGGCTGAGTTGGCAGTCTGACAGACTGCCGGTCGACCGGCCCGGTCGACCGCCAACGGTCAGAATTATGACCGTTGGGCAACTGCGGTCGACCGGCCCGGTCGACCGATAAAACCCGAGAGCAGAGCTCTCAACTCGGTCGACCGTCCCGGTCGACCGTGTCTGTGCCTAACAGACGTGCACGTCTGTGCACGTCGGTCGACCGCAACGGTCGACCGGCCCTTGGTGCGGTCGACCGTCGCGGTCGACCGACCAGCCTGTCAGCACAAAACAAGGTCAGAAAATTTTGAAAAAAATATTTTATAAAAACCTTTTATCATTTCTGAAAATTTCATAAAACTTGTTTTATCATTTTATGTTGAAACATAAACATGTGATAAAAATTTCAAGACAATATATCAACATATCAATTCATTTTTGAGTCTTGCAATTTTATCAAAAACAAAACTTGTATTTTTATCAAACTTGATTTTTCCAAAACATGAATAGGATAGTCAAAATAAGTTTGTCTAGCAAGTTTAAAGCATGTATGTATATCTAGAACATATCTAATATACATAGAAATAAAGTAAACTTGTTTTGATCTATTATTCATGAAAAACCAAAAACCAAATCATGAAACGTGTGTGTTTTGTGCACTTGAGCATATCAACTAAACTAAGCTTTACAAATATGGATCTAAAACACAAACTCTAAACTAGATACCTAAGTCTTCTTGTCGATCTTCCATCTTCAAGTAGACTCGGTCCAAACTCCGTGATTCTCCAAGTGCAAAGGTATGATCTTTAAGCTTTGGCACCGGAATCATCATGAATAGCTTCTAATCATCTTGTTGAAGCTAATCACCAACCTAATATCCTGTTAATGATCTGAAACTTAGAAACACAAGAATATTAGTAAACATAACTACATGAGTTGATCATCATCAAAACTAGAGTGGAAGGCCATTGGGCCAACAATCTCCCCCTTTTTGATGATGACAAAACTCATGGAGTTATATATGCATGGATTAAAGATAAGCTTCAAGGAAGCTCCCCTTAACTCATGCATAGGGATAAACAATAAATATATGCAATGAATATTAAACATGAAACATGCATATGCATAAACAATAAATGGTTCTAGATATCAAATGGAATATTCAAAACAAAATAAGCTCTAGATACCAATTACAAAGCAAACTCTATAAATCAATTAAACTTAATATTCTTGAGATTAAAACATAATATATGCATAAACATAAGCATGCATATAAAACTCAAATACTTGCATATAAAACTCAAATACTTCTCCCCCTTTTTGTCAATCATCAACAAAGGGGTAAACAATCAAAACCATAGATAAAATGAGGGGTAAAAATCTTTCCTTTTTGTCAATCAAAACGATGCAAACAATGTTCTCCCCCTTTTGTCTAAAACAAAAAAAAGTCAATAAGGGGTGACTACAAACATGATATCAATTAGAAAGTATGTCAATGAAGCATCTTGATACCAATAAACAAGGATCAATATATGTTATATGCTATATACATTCATGAAGAGGAAGACGCTAAGTTAGCTTCCCTACACATATGCATTACATGAAGAAGGGATGACAAGCCCCAATTCACATAACACATATTATGCAATGCATAAGAGGAGATGTGAAGCTCCCCCTACACACGTATATCATATAAAGAAGAGTTGTCAAGCTCCTCAATTTATAATATACTCAACATGAATCTATATGTAAGAGAGATGTTAAGCTCTCCTTGCATATAGGAAATACAAATCAAAACTTTGAATATATTCTTTAAACAACATATGAGATACTAATTGTAATTAAACATAAATCTTGAATTCCTAAAACATGAATCTCGATACTAAATGTATTCAAAACAATTTTGAATTTCTTAAATATGATACCAATTGTAAATATTTTACCAATTGAAAAGATTTTACATAGAAACATTGATACCAATTGTAAGAATTGTTCATTTTAAAACATATAAACAAATTTGATGTTGATATCATATGTTTAAAATAACAACTTTTAATCATAAAGTGTGGGAGTACAAATACCAATTGAAATACAAAATCAAATTTTCTCTCCCTTTATGAAATACAAACTAAAATATGCATAGTCTTGATACCAATTTGAAAGTAATCAATTTAAACAAAATTGAAACTCAAGCACTAGCATAAACACAAACATATATATGTATGGAAAATAGATACCAATAGAAATTGATATACTTGGAATTTAAAGCATACATACATACAAAACATATATGAGTATACTAGAAGATCAAAATGATACCAATTGAAAGAGTTCAATGATACCAATTGACATAACAATAAGTTCAAGTGTATACATCATATTTTCTACCACCCAATCATAATTCAAGTTTTAAAGATCTTCAATTTAGGGCATACATGAACATGATCTCCCATCCTACCGCCCTTGGAAGGTAGGGGTTCTCAAAGATAGATTTGAAAATGTAGTTTTGTTTGAAAAACACTACCAAAATGAAGAACACCGCAACTAGTTAAATGGAAAACTTGTTAACTAGCACGAAATCCTTCAAGCAAGGAATAAAACAAAATTGAAATTCACATGATAATCATCACTCTAACCAATAAAGCATAACTCATGAGAAACAAAACATGAGTAATAGATATGAGTGTACAAATAATATGTGAAGATCATAATCATGAAAAATATTTCATTAAGCTCAATTATTCCTTAAAACATAATTCCATCAAAAACATGAAAAATCATATAAAACTCCTTATTTAATCTTCAAGGCATATGTATGTCTAATACAAGCTAAAATATACATACATATCTAAAACTCAACGAGTCCACTAAATGAATATTCATGAAGGCACGTGGCTCAAAAAGATGTATATGTATAAGATTAGTTTGAACTAGATGGACATATACATGAAGTTAAACATAAATACATGAAACATGAAAAACTAAATTTTCATCACAACAAATTTCATTTCAAGGTATATGTATGAATTGTCAAACATGAAGTATACATACATATCCCTAAACACAATTGAGTCCAAATATAGATTTGCATGAAAGGCAAATGACTCAAGGGGTATACATGTATATCTTAAAGTTTGGCAATACAAACATATACATGAAGTGAAACACACAATCATAAAACAAATTCAAAAATGGAATACAAGTTTGAAATGTATGAATCATCAAAACTAGACTATACTAACACATGTAATGGGTTCAAATAAGCAATCAAGCCCAACATATATAGATTTATTTGTAGCCCACTCTATGTACAAGTATATAACTAGTCTTAATGAAAACAAACATCTAAACATATATTCAAAACATGAAGCATCAAAACAAATATAAAAGTCATCATGATAAAACTAAAACATGATTACTATGTAAATTCACATGTATTAGATTCATGATGTACATTATAGCTTAAACAAAAGTGAGAACACTAAATATGGGTTCATATAAGCATATGTGTCTCAAATACTATACATGTATGTCAAGGATCTAATAAACATGGAATGAACATACTAATCCATAGACATCAAAAACATGCTATAAACATTAAAACATGGAAAGCATGTAAACAATAAATGGGAGTAAAGGATTGTTACCAAAACCGAAGAAGCAACTCTCCTTGTCTCCAAAACATGGTGGTCATCTCCACCAAATCTTCCCTTGAAAGTGATGCATCCAATTTGATTTCCATGAAGTCCGGAACGCATCCACTCCAAGGTGCTAACACTCTCACGTCATGTGAGAGCCCACACCTACATCAAAAACTTTAGGGGTGGTGGTCTTTGGTACCCATACCTTCTTGTTGGGTCCATGGGGGTTAGTCCCTTCTCTAACCCAAACAAAGTTCTTTGCTAAATTTGGAGTATGTAATCTATCATAGCAAAATTTAGCAAGGTGGCCCTTACGTCCACAATGTGTACAAGTGTACACTTGAGCATACACGTGTTGATGGTGTCCGTGTGGAGCATGTGTATGCCGTGATGGGTGTGCATGCATAAAGGATGGAACTTGTTTCTTTCGAACCAAGGTTTCCAAGCGTGTGTGGTTCATGGCACATTGGCTCATAGTGGAGCCCAAACAATCTACTCTCTTCTTTAACATACAAATATCATCATTGATCCTAGAAGAAGAGGTACATGCATTAGGTAGACTAGATGAAGAAGCTACACTAGCATGGCAAACATGTGCATCAATTTTATTTTGCAAAACAATATTCTTATCTAAACAAACATTCAACTCATTTGAAATAGAAATGATTTTGTTTTTCAAAGCAACATTCTCTTTTAAAACAAAATCAACTTTAGAAGACATATTTTCATTTTTCTTCAAAAGAGTTTCACAATCATTTTTAGACTTTAAAAATTTATTTTCTTTTAAGGCAAGTTCCAATTGAGATCTCAATGAATCCCTTTCATTATAGGCCTCAACTTTCTCTTGCAAAACACAATCAAGTCTAGAATGCAAACATCTATTTTCTTTTTCAATATCTAGACTTTTCTTTTTCAACACGTTATATTTTTCTATTAACTTTTCACACACAATAGATAGTTCTTCATTTAAGGCATGGGGATCAACATAATCATTTGAAGAACTAGCACAATCATTACTATCTAGGTGGGATTCCGAATGTACCTCAAGGGAGTCATTCCCTTGGACCATGAAGTATTGTGGATCGGATTCTCCACTAGATTCCTCCGGTTGATTTGGCAATTGAAGCTTGGAGGTGGTGGTTGTGGTTGTCAACATATTCCACACTACAAAGGCGGAATCAAAGTTAGAAACAAGTAAAAGATATTCTTTTGATAAAGTGCTTCTAATAGCCTCTAGGGCTTGTGCATTGGCCCCTATATGATTGCAATCACCAAGATAACATCTCTTGGTGGCCGCAAGGAAAACATGCAAACCTAGGGTCTTTAGGTACATGGACATCCTATACTTCCAAACATCAATGTTGGAAGGGTCAAAGCTAGGAGGGGTCATGAAGTCCATGGTAAACTATATATGAATGTGCAAACAAACAAATGCAAATGAGATTAGCAAGCAAATGGATCACTCCTAGGATGTTAAGCCTAAGTATCAGGAGCACTAGCTCTGATACCAATTGAAAAATACCTAGAGGGGGGGTGAATAGGTGTAAGTGCTAATCTAAGAAACTTAATGCAAACTAAGTGCGCCAAATGCGGAAGCTAATGCAAATTATGCACGAACTAATACAATACAACAAGTGTAGCCGAATTCCCCTTGCGAGGCTCTGGACTAACTCCCCTTGATTCCCCTTGAAATGGGTTGAGGTGCTATGTGAAGCTCTTGTTGGATGAGTATAAGTTAGGCACACACACACAAGCAATCCAAGCAATATGAAATACACACAATCAAGCCAAGCATATAAGAATGAATTGCAATATAAAAGATGCAAGGCAACACAAGCAATGTATATAATATGAATGCTATGAAAGTATGATACTTGTATGAAATGATGCTTTGCACAAATGTAAAGAGAGAGAGTTAGAGAGACAATGGATCAAAACGCAAACACCAAGAATTGTTTCGAGGTTCGAGCACCTTGCTCTACATCCCCGCCTACACCACCGTGTAGGATTTCCACTATCTCAACTCCCACCGAGGGAACCTCTACCAAAGAGGATTTCTTACAACTCTAGGAGTACCGAACTCCTCTCTCAAACAACAACCTCCTCACAACCGAGGGGTTAGGCCCGTAGCCAATACAACAATCAATCCACACACCTCTACCGAAGAGGCTCACAACCAAACTCCACCTCTACCGAAGAGGGATCCAAACCAACAACCCAATACAACAATCTCCACCTCTACCAAAGAGGGAGCAACTCAAGAAATCAAGGGTTTACAACAAGTGGTATATTTCAACCACAAACCTCTTTCCTTTTTCTTTTTCCACAAAAACAAGATCCTAAATAGTTTAGGATAGAAGATATAGCTCAAGTGTGGAATCAAAGTGTTTTTGGAAACAAGCAACAAAGAAAAATCTTTGGGAAAATACTTGCAATATGATAGAATTGAAGATCTAAGCAAAAATCTCAATAACCTATTTTTCTTTGATTTTCCAAAAACCCTAAAACAATAAAGATGAGAAGTTTTTGCACTTAAAACTCTTTTGAAAACTCTTTTAAACACTTCAGAAAACTGAAAATTTTTCTCTTAGAAAACTTGGCTAAAATCCCCAAAGAGATGGGGTTATATAGCCCCTATACAAAACTAGCCATTAGGCTGAGTTGGCAGTCTGACAGACTGCCGGTCGACCGGCCCGGTCGACCGCCAACGGTCAGAATTATGACCGTTGGGCAACTGCGGTCGACCGATAAAACCCGAGAGCAGAGCTCTCAACTCGGTCGACCGTCCCGGTCGACCGTGTCTGTGCCTAACAGACGTGCACGTCTGTGCACGTCGGTCGACCGCAACGGTCGACCGGCCCTTGGTGCGGTCGACCGTCGCGGTCGACCGACCAGCCTGTCAGCACAAAACAAGGTCAGAAAATTTTGAAAAAAATATTTTATAAAAACCTTTTATCATTTCTGAAAATTCCATAAAACTTGTTTTTATCATTTTATGTTGAAACATAAACATGTGATAAAAATTTCAAGACAATATATCAACATATCAATTCATTTTTGAGTCTTGTAAATTTTATCAAAAACAAAACTTGTATTTTATCAAACTTGATTTTTCCAAAACATGAATAGGATAGTCAAAATAAGTTTGTCTAGCAAGTTTAAAGCATGTATGTATATCTAGAACATATCTAATATACATAGAAATAAAGTAAACTTGTTTTGATCTATTATTCACGAAAAATCAAAAACCAAATCATGAAACGTGTGTGTTTTGTGCACTTGAGCATATCAACTAAACTAAGCTTTACAAATATGGATCTAAAACACAAACTCTATACTAGATACCTAAGTCTTCTTGTCGATCTTCCATCTTCAAGTAGACTCGGTCCAAACTCCGTGATTCTCCAAGTGCAAAGGTATGATCTTTAAGCTTTGGCACCGGAATCATCGTGAATAGCTTCTAATCATCTTGTTGAAGCTAATCACCAACCTAATATCCTGTTAATGATCTGAAACTTAGAAACACAAGAATATTAGTAAACATAACTACATGAGTTGATCATCATCAAAACTAGAGTGGAAGGCCATTGGGCCAACAGGAGAGTCAAAGGCGGTGGAGGAATCGTCCCGAGAAAGGAAGAAGGGGAAAGAAAAATAAAAGAAAAGGATTTTAAATTATTAAAATAATATTATTTAATTCGGCCCAAAATTCGACTAGCTCCGAACGGTGCCCAAAAATTACAGAAAATAGAGAATATTATGCTAAGACGTAATATGAAAACAGTTTAAAGAAATTCTATCCAGTTTACAAATTAAAAATCCCGAAAGATGTCGCTGGTACTAGGCGACACCGGTTTGGCCCAATTTTTGATAAATTCAGAAAAATCTCCAAAAATACTCAAAGGTAGAAAATATAATTTTAAGACATACGGTGAAAGCTGATTCTCAAAATTCTACTCCGTTTGTGAATTAAAAATCGTAAAGCCGATTATCGGTATCGGTCGATACCGACTACGGAGATTTTCCAAAATAATCCAGAAAAATTCTAGAAAATCTTGAAAAATCTAAAATATTAGAAAATAATTTTTGAAACTAAAATTAGCTCAATCGGACTACCATGGAGGTCAAATCAATTTTGTACGTCGTATCGCGTACAGATACTATGATACGTACATCAGGGAGCAGGGGGGTTACATTTCTCCCCACCTTACAAAAATTGCGTCCTCGCAATTTCCAATCAGGTGTGAGATCAATATTTTTAACCCCAAAGCCGAAATGTTACGGGTCCACGACACTTCCACTGCGCACTCTGCTATCTATAAGGAACTCGGGATGGAGAAGTATGGTAGTAAACGCATAACTAACGGATTGGAAACAAGAAGATGAAAAGAAAGCAAGAAGAAAATCGGATATTCTGGTGGACAACTGTCAGTACGGAATACACAAAAGTCAAAGAATGAATTGTCAATAACATGGTATTCTTGCACTCGTTGCTGGAATCCCCAAATTCAGATACAGATCAGTAAATCTGAACCTGTTGTACTGTTGGTAAGAGCCCAAGTAGTGACCTAGGTGGTTACCCACACCAGGTGTGAACCTAAGCTCTGATATCACTATGTAACGCCCCGAACCCAAGGATACGGAGACGTAATGGCGACGTGCATACGTGAGGTGAAAACACACTCACGCGTACGTTAAGCCTCAGTACAGGACATAGCCTCCATATAGACAAGGGGTCCAACAGGAAAGAATTACAAGAATACCTGCAGAAAGGGATTAGCGATCATAACAGATATAAAAACAGGGATAAAGAGATAACAGGAACAAAGCACAAAGATACCTATGAAGGATCTCGATGGTGAGTCTCCTCTGTGACTCCAATGGACTATCTGACAATACGATAACGCGGATCTCCAACCTGGGCATGCAAACCCAGGGTCGTCAGAAAGCGACCTAGTGAGTGGTAAAATGAAGGAGGCAATAATATATACTATAATAATACAAGCACAATAATAATAGATAAGACATGCTGTTGTAATAGTGATACCATATCCTAAGCATATAATAAGCATATAAGTAGCAGCAGAAGTCTCTAAACATGAAAGATATAAGCATGTTATCTTTTAATACCATCACTACCTAGCCGGTTATCATCAGGTCATGTCTCTAATCGTATCCAGTTTATATAATATAAAATGTTATCTAGTGGTGACGTGATAGAAGTGAACATGCTAGTGGCGACGTGATAGACGTGTACAGGCAGATGGGCCTATGCAGTGTACATCACTATACGGTGTGGTGTATATACAGTAATGATGTCTGCTCTACATAAAGCATCATATATGCAATGCAGAACATGCGTCGTATGCCATGCAATGCAGAACATGCGTCATATGCCATCACAGACAGTATAACATATGCCAGGTAAAGTAACAAGTATACAGGTAACATGATATCGGATATAGTAGCATGAACAATAACAAGATAGCATACATGTACCAGGCATGTCATGTGATTTATACAATAGTAGCAATCAGTACCACCTGATATTTTAATCAATCTCTTCCAGTATCCCATACCACTGGCAGTTCATACTGGAGCCCGCACTCCAGTCGAACCCATCCGGACATGGCCTACGGGTACCATTATCCAAACGAGAGAGTGACCAAATAACAAGTGTTCCCGACGTCACTATTGTGTATACTGTTTTATTATGTTAATTGGAAACCCATGGTCGAGGAGTTCTTATTGGGTAAGTGTATCCCGTGCATACCCGGGATCACGGCCTTTATCAAACCCCTGGCTGCTAAGACCAGAGCCCTCCGCTAAGAGGGGAACAATAATCAAGTAACAAGAGCTCATGGAGCAATTGGTAGGTAGCTGTAACGCCCCGATCCTGCGTGTACGGAGACGTTACTGCGACGTATATACGCAGGTCAGAAATACCCTCACGTATATACGCTAAGCATCAGTACAGGTAAGAATCAGAGTACAGAAGCACGTGGTGCATTATACATTCCAACATATGAGTACAATTACAAAGTTATCACCAGATGTGACAAATATTACAATAATATTACATCACCGATAGGCGCAAATGCGAGAATACAAAGAGATGTACATGTATGAACAGTTCCAAAGGGAGCCTCTGAGTCACAACAGGAAAACTCTGGAGCCGAACAGGGGGCCTGGAAGGATAGGGCTCTGAACGGTCTGCTGGAGATCCACGCTACCGATGCGCCACTCTGATCAGCAACCGGGGGAATCCACACGCTCCAAGCTCCATGACCTGGACATGAGGATCCAGGGGAGTCAGATAGAACTCCCCAGGCGAGTGGTGATACGAATGCCATGTGGCAAGCAAAGATAAGCACATGTGTAACGATAAAACCGAATCATAATCATTCATTGAAAATCGTGTCGTGAGCATAGGCATGCAGGAGCAAGTAGATATAGAACAAGTGATATCAAACAGGAAGTACTCATGGTATGATAAGATAAGAAAAGGAGACTGGTGGAATAGAATACGGGTGGTGAAACCGGGTGTAAGCCAGTATAGTATAATAATCATAAAACCGGAAATCCGAAGTAAAACCCGATACAACCAATCATGACAAAGCATACCACAGGTCCATAGCTGGCATCTTTTATTATTATTATTACTCGTCCTACCCTGATGTCTAGATATGTGAACTAGCGTCCCAGCACACATATATCCACATCTGAGTAAAGCAAGGTTGTTATTGGAAACCAACGGGGGTATCAACGAACAATGTTTACAGTGGGTCCCGTACATACCCGGGACCACGGCCCAGGATTGTTCCGTTGCTTGGTGGACGGAACCTGCCGCAAGGCGATCAGGAGGGTCTTATAGGATGCCCTTATCAAGATGGTACCAAGAAGGAGGGAGTCAGCACTCCCCTCGGTCGCCTGGAGGCCCACAGGTCAGAT
Organism: Agave tequilana; assembly: GCA_038442645.1. Lineage (NCBI taxonomy): Eukaryota > Viridiplantae > Streptophyta > Magnoliopsida > Asparagales > Asparagaceae > Agave > Agave tequilana. The sequence goes on along the minus strand of JAVJIF010008448.1, from coordinate 123,236 downwards.
CGGAAGTTTTAGTTGCACAACATGCCTAGTACCACTGTAAACACGAACATATATTGATAGCCGCAAGTTTCCCCCGACCCGATGTAAGTTGTTCCTTTTTATGATTTATTATGTAATTATCAATTTACGGGAGTAGCAGGTGCAAGACATGATCAGGAGTTCAGGAGTACATGAGTACTGCAGATGCAGGTCACTGTATATATAATACAGGATAACAAGTACAAGATTCAAGTCACTACATGTAATGCAGGATAACAAGTATAGTATTCCCGTAAATGTGATAATCACAGGTCAAGTATTAATATGTCAAGAGGCAAGTATATCATGTCGGGTGTCAAGTGATAGCATGACAGGAGGATGATATTTGGCAGGTGACCAATCATGTCAAGAGATTGATATTAGTCCGGTGGCAAGTCATGCCATAACAAGAGGTCTTGCCAAGTAGTAGCATGTTTGGTGTCAGGTGATAACACCTCAGTTGTCAGGTGATACAAACAGGTGTTAAATAGTAGCATGTAGTTGACAGGTATGAAGTAATGGCATGTCAAGTGTTAACATATCAGGTAAGTACATGGCATGTGATAAAGTAGTAGCTAAGCACAACCAAGCGGAGCTGAGCAAGCTGGAGGCACAGACAGCAAACAGTATTTAACACTGGAGCGTCTGGCAAGGTTACCGGGACAACTCGGCTTAAGGTGCGAGTAGAAAATCCGGCAGCCTCTCGCCTAGACAAATCTAGTGGTAAAGTGCTGAGTGCTGATCATGATAACCAGGCGGAGCTGAAGAACCTGACGGTCCCAATCACTTCCCTTTCGAGATAGTGAGTGACCGGAGGCTGAAGGACGGAGAGACCTGACGATCCCAATCACTTCCCTTTCGAGATAGTGAGAGACCGGAGGCTGAAGGGTCCGGAGGTCAAGTACGCTCGGGGTTTAAGCGCACTCTCGGTGGCTACTAGCCATCCCAGGAGTGGGCAGAAACCCAGAGTCCAACGACCACGAAGGGTCGGCCACGCATGGTATAAAGCAGTAAAATACAACACAGGCATGGTACATGTACAAGAATTAAACTACCCTAATACAAGCATTCGTCACAAAGCAATACCTGTCCAGTCATTGGCACTCGGCCATACACAAATACAGGGACTCAGCCCAATACAAAATACATTTAAACATGGAATAAAATACATGTCGACCCGACAAAGCGGGGAAACCCAAATGGAGGCGAGAGCGAGGACACTCGCCTAAATCACCGGAATGCCGAAAAGTCCGAAATCCATGGAACTCGCGCACGCGCCATAAAATATAATAATATATAACTATTGGAGAGAGAAAGTGAAGAGGAGAGAGAAAGAGTTAGAGAGAGAAAGAGGTAGAAACCTAGAGAGAGAAACCTGGAGATAGAAGTATATGGAAGGAGAGAGTGCACAGGAAGACGCGGGTTTTGAGAGTGAGACGCGGGGGTCGCAGACGCGGGAGTCGCGTCGCGAAGATGCCACAAACGCGGGGTTCGAGACCCTCGTTCAAGTCAGGACACGAGGAGAACGCGGACGCGGACGTGGGTTCCGCGTCACGTTAGCACAGGAAGAACAAAGACGCAGGCATTAGCTTCGCGTCGTGTTGACACTGGAAGGACACAGACGTGGGCATGACTCCGCGTTGCGTCGATACAAGAACGCGTGGACCGCATTAGACAGATGTCAAGAACGCGAAGATTCGCGTTAAGGAATTGCCTGGACGCGGGGGTGAGATCCGCGTCAGCAATTTACAGAGAGGAGGAGGGAGATCTAGAGAGAGATTAGGGAGAGGGGAAGGAAAAGGTGTTTTGTTGGTGGTGGTGTTATTTGGTGAAGAAGATGGATTTTGATGGAGTAATAAAAAGAAAGTGAAGGAGGTGATGTTGTGATGGTGAAAGTGATGGTGGAAGTGAAGATGGTGGTGGAAAATAGTAGAAGTGATGGTGATGAAAACGGTTAAGAAAAGATGGTGGTGGTGACGTTAGTGTTGTCGTTTGCAATTGTCACCGGAATGATTACCGGAATAATCGTGAACGATTACCGGAATAATCATCGGAGATGTTGCCGACGAAGAAGAGCTCGGCCCCAATCCAAGGAGGGTGGCCGGCCCTAGAGAAGATGATGGGGTGGTGGTTTTGTGGAGAGGTTTGTTGTGGTGATAGTTTTGGAGAAGGTAAAGGAGAAGGCGGAGGCTTTGGTGGAGTTTTGGGGTTTGTGTTGGTTTACATGGAGATGGAGGAGGAAGAAGATGAAGGTAGGGAGTTTGAAGAAGTTGTGATTGTGGTGGTTGTGATGGAGATGAAGGAGGAGTTGGTGGTGGTTAAGGTTTTGGTGAAGAGAAAAATGAAGTGGAATGAAGAAGGAAAAGTTTATATAGGAATTGGAATTGTGAAGGTGGTGTAAAAATGTTTAGAGAGGGGGTTTCTTGTAAAATAGAGAGGTGAGGTGGCTCTCTTGGCCGGCCATGGTGATGGGAGAGGTGTTTGAGTGTTTTGGGATATTTTTGGAGAAGATATTTTTGGTGGAGGAGATATTTTTGGTGGAAAGTTGTAGAAAGTAATGGAAGAATGGAGAATTTGGTGGAAGGAAAAGGAAGGAAAGACAAAGGAAAAAAGGAAAAGAAATTAAAAAAAGAAGATATTCTCTTGGAAGAAAAAGTGAAAATAATTAGAGTAGCGGATTCCCGGGATTCAGTTGCGGATGCGGAAAACTTTCGGAAAAATATCGAAATCGTCCGAAAATCAAGTATCTCGGAACGACCCGCAAAAATTCTCAAAAATCAAGAATATTATTCTAAGAATCATGGTGAAATTCGTTTCAAGAAATTCTTTATAGTTTTTAAATTAAAAATCCTAGAATCGGCCGCCAGTATCGGTCGATACCAAATCTGGCAGAAATCTGATAAATTCTGAAAATTCCAAAAAAAGAATTAAGATAGTAAATATTATTCTAAGTAAATATGGGAAAGCGGTTTCTCAAAGTTTGACTCCATTTGCAAATTAAAAATCCAGGAGTCGGTCAGCAGCACTGGTCGACACCGGTTTTGAAGATTTTCATTTTAATTCAGGAAAATTACAGAAAATCACAAAAAATCTAAAATATTGGAAAATGATGTTTAAAACTAAAATTGGTCAAATCTAAATACTAGAAAGACCAAATCGAGCAATTTACTAGGATCGGGTTCTCGGTTCAGACTAGGGCTGACTCTGAGTCCGTGAATCCGGATCCAAGACAAAACGATCATATAAATAATTCATAATACAAAATAAATATAGGAAGTAAATCAAAAAATACGATCGAAAAATCTGAATACGCAACTAAGTACGTATTCCGGGAGCGGGGTGTTACATTCCATCCACCTTACAAAAAAATTGCGTCCTCGCAATTTCGATAAGGGGTAAAATGAACACAAAGGGACATGAACGGGAATTATACCAATTAAGATATGAAGCACTATAGGTAGGGTTCTCAAGTTGACTAAACAGTAATCAGAATTTAGATCTCTTCTGCACCTCTGGCTGTATAAGTTTTTGAACGGTACCAAATAATACTGATCTGATGTCGTTGCTTTGCAATAGAATTCCTGTTGTACTGCATACTTGATAGCCCTCCGAGAATAAGCCAGAATACTGAAGATAAAGGAAACCCTGATAGTCCTGAGCATAATAAGATCGATAATTGAGAATTCCAAATACCAGGCATCAATCACTCTGAAAGATATAGCCGAGAATGTAGAATATCCGTAGAGAATTCCGACTACTGACTTCTGAAAGATAACCCGATCAGGATCAATCCTGAGAATACCCGAGCTTCATAGAGTTGGCCAAAGAGATCATATAATCGCTTCATTCAGAACCAGCCACTACCCCTCTAGTCTATCCATATCTTAAGTTGGTATAAAGGCTTCGAAAAATCAAAACAGGGGAAAGATGGAAGGGATTAGGAATCAAAGGAAGAATGATCAAGAAAAAAAGATAACTCTGCACTTGTAGTTGGAGTGTATAATCAGGACTCATGCATTCCAGTTGCAAATCTCTTTACCATTAATTTGCCATCTGGACGTACTGAGGATGTAGAGCCTAGCTCTGATACCACCCTGTAACGCCCCGATCCTGCGGGTACGGAGACGTTACTGCGACGTATATACGCAGGTCAGAAATACCCTCACGTATATACGCTAAGCATCAGTACATGTAAGAATCAGAGTACGGAAGCACGTGGTGCATTATACATTCCAACATATGAGTACAATTACAAAGTTATCACCAGATGTGACAAATATTACAATAATATTACATCACCGATAGGCGCAAATGCGAGAATACAAAGAGATGTACATGTATGAACAGTACCAAAGGGAGGCTCCGAGTCACAACAGGAAAACTCTGGAGCCGAACAGGGGGCCTGGAAGGATAGGGCTCTGAACGGTCTGCTGGAGATCCACGCTACCACTGCGCCACTCTGATCAGCAACCGGGGGAATCCACACGCTTCAAGCTCCATGACCTGGACATGAGGATCCAGGGGAGTCAAATAGAACTCCCCAGGCGAGTGGTGATACGAATGCCAGGTGGCGAGCAAAGATAAGCACATGTGTAACGATAAAACCGAATCATAATCATGCATTGAAAACCGTGTTGTGAGCATAGGCATGCAGGAGCAAGTAGATATAGAACAAGTGATATCAAATAGGAAGTACTCATGGTATGATAAGATAAGAATAGGAGACTGGTAGAATAGAATACGGGTGGTGAAACCGGGTGTAAGCCAGTATAGTATAATAATCATAAAACCGGAAATCCGAAGTAAAACCCGATATAACCAATCATGACAAAGCATACCACAGGTCCATAGCTGGCATCTTTTATTATTATTATTATTACTCGTCCTACCCTGATGTCTAGATATGTGAACTAGCGTCCCAGCACACATATATCCACATCTGAGTAAAGCAAGGTTGTTATTGGAAACCAACGGGGTATCAACGAACAATGTTTGCGATGGGTCCCGTACATACCCGGGACCACAGCCCAGGATTGTTCCGTTGCTTGGTGGACGGAACCTGCCGCAAGGCGATCAGGAGGGTCTTATAGGATGCCCTTATCAAGATGGTACCAAGAAGGAGGGAGCCAACACTCCCCTCGGTCGCCTGGAGGCCCACAGGTCAGACCGGAAGTTTTAGTTGCACAACATGCCTAGTACCACTGTAAACACGAACATATATTGATAGTCGCAAGTTTCCCCCGACCCGATGTAAGTTGTTCCTTTTTATGATTTATTATGTAATTATCAATTTACGGGAATAGCAGGTGCAAGACATGATCAGGAGTTCAGGAGTACATGAGTACTGCAGATTCAGGTCACTGTATATATAATACAGGATAGCAAGTACAAGATTCAAGTCACTGCATGTAATGCAGGATAATAAGTATAGTATTCCCGTAAATGTGATAATCACAGGTCAAGTATTAATATGTCAAGAGGCAAGTATATCATGCCGGGTGTCAAGTGATAGCATGACAGGAGGATGATATTTGGCAGGTGACCAATCATGTCAAGAGATTGATATTAGTCCGGTGGCAAGTCATACCATAACAAGAGGTCTTGCCAAGTAGTAGCATGTTTGGTGTCAGGTGATAACACCTCAGTTGTCAGGTGATACAAACAGGTGTTAAATAGTAGCATGTAGTTGACAGGTATGAAGTAATGGCATGTCAAGTGTTAACATATCAGGTAAGTACATGGCATGTGATAAAGTAGTAGCTGAGCACAACCAAGCGGAGCTGAGCAAACTGGAGGCACAGACAACAAACAGTATTTAACACTGGAGCGTCTGGTAAGGTTACCGGGACAACTCGGCTGAAGGTGCGAGTAGAAAATCTGGCAGCCTCTCGCCTAGACAAATCTAGTGGTAAAGTGCTGAGTGCTGATCATGATAACCAGGCGGAGCTGAAGAACCTGACGGTCCCAATCACTTCCCTTTCGAGATAATGAGTGACCGGAGGCTGAAGGACGGAGAGACCTGCGATCCCAATCACTTCCCTTTCGAGATAGTGAGAGACCGGAGGCTGAAGGGTCCGGAGGTCAAGTACGCTCGGGGTTTAAGCGCACTCTCGGTGGCTACTAGCCATCCCAGGAGTGGGCAGAAACCCAGAGTCCAACGACCACGAAGGGTCGGCCACGCATGGTATAAAGCAGTAAAATACAACACAGGCATGGTATATGTACAAGAATTAAACTACCCTAATACAAGCATTCGTCACAAAGCAATACATGTCCAGTCATTGGCACTTGCGGGTACGGAGACGTTACAGGGACGTATATACGCAGGTCAAAAATACCCTCACGTATATACGTTAAGCATCAGTACAGGAAAGAATCAGAGTACGGAAGCACGTGGTGCATTATACATTCCAACACATGAGTAAATTACAAAGTTATCACCAGATGTGACAAATATTACAATAATATTACATCACCGATAGGCGCAAATGCGAAAATACAAAGAGATGTACATGTATGAACAGTACCAAAGGGAGGCTCCGAGTCACAACAGGAAAACTCTGGAGCCGAACAGGGGGCCTGGAAGGATAGGGCTCTGAACGGTCTGCTGGAGATCCACGCTACCGCTGCGCCACTCTGATCAGCAACCGGGGAAATTCACACGCTCCAAGCTCCATGACCTGGACATGAGGATCCAGGGGAGTCAGATAGAACTCCCCAGGCGAGTGGTGATACGAATGCCAAGTGGCGAGCAAAGATAATCACATGTGTAACGATAAAACCGAATCATAATCATGCATTGAAAACAGTGTCGTGAGCATAGGCATGCAGGAGCAAGTAGATATAGAACAAGTGATATCAAACAGGAAGTACTCATGGTATGATAGGAATAGGAGACTGGTGGAATAGAATACGGGTGGTGAAACCGGGTGTAAGCCAGTATAGTATAATAATCATAAAACCGAAAATCCGAAGTAAAACCCGATACAACCAATCATGACAAAGCATACCACAGGTCCATAGCTGGCATCTTTTATTATTATTATTACTCGTCCTACCCTGATGTCTAGATATGTGAACTAGTGTCCCAGCACACATATATCCACATCTGAGTAAAGCAAGGTTGTTATTGGAAACCAAACGGGGGTATCAACGAACAATGTTTACAGTGGGTCCCGTACATACCCGGGACCACGGCCCAGGATTGTTCCGTTGCTTGGTGGACGGAACCTGCCGTAAGGCGATCAGGAGGCTCTTATAGGATGCCCTTATCAAGATGGTACCAAGAAGGAGGGAGCCAGCACTCCCCTCGGTCGCCTGGAGGCCCACAGGTCAGACCGAAAGTTTTAGTTGCACAACATGCCTAGTACCACTGTAAACACGAATATATATTGATAGATGCAAGTTTTCCCCGACCCGATGTAAGTTGTTCCTTTTTATGATTTATTATGTAATTATCAATTTACGGGAATAGCAGGTGCAAGACAAGATCAGGAGTTCAGGAGTACATGAGTACTGCAGATTCAGGTCACTGTATATATAATACAGAATAACAAGTACAAGATTCAAGTCACTGCATGTAATGCAGAATAACAAGTATAGTTTCCCGTAAATGTGATAATCACAGGTCAAGTATTAATATATCAAGAGGCAAGTATATCATGCCGGCTGTCAAGTGATAGCATGACAGGAGGATAATATTTAGCAGGTGACCAATCATGTCAAGAGATTGATATTAGTCCGGTGGCAAGTCATGCCATAACAAAAGGTCTTACCAAGTAGTAGCATGTTTGGTGTCAGGTGATAACACCTCAGTTGTCAGGTGATACAAATAGGTGTTAAATAGTAGCATGTAGTTGACAGGTATGAAGTAATGGCATGTCAAGTGTTAACATATCAGGTAAGTACATGGCATGTGATAAAGTAGTAGCTGAGCACAACCAAGCGGAGCTGAGCAAGTTGGAGGCACAGACAGCAAACAGTATTTAACACTGGAGCGTCTGGTAAGGTTACCGGGACAACTCGGCTCAAGGTGCGAGTAGAAAATCCGGCAGCCTCTCGCCTAGACAAATCTAGTGGTAAAGTGCTGAGTGCTGATCATGATAACCAGGCGGAGCTGAAGAACCTGACGGTCCCAATCACTTCCCTTTCGAGATAGTGAGTGACCGGAGGCTGAAGGACGGAGAGACCTGCGATCCCAATCACTTCCCTTTCGAGATAGTGAGAGACCGGAGGCTGAAGGGTCCGGAGGTCAAGTACGCTCGGGGTTTAAGCGCACTCTCGGTGGCTACTAGCCATCCCAGGAGTGGGCAGAAACCCAGAGTCCAACGACCACGAAGGGTCGGCCACGCATGGTATAAAGCAGTAAAATACAACACAGGCATGGTATATGTACAAGAATTAAACTACCCTAATACAAGTATTCGTCATAAAGCAATACATGTCCAGTCATTGGCACTCGGCCATACACAAATACAGGGACTCAGCCCAATACAAAATACATTTAAACATGGAATAAAATACATGTCGACCCGACAAAGCGGGGAAACCCAAATGGAGGCGAGAGCGAGGACACTCGCCTAAATCACCGGAATGCCGCAAAGTCCGAAATCCATGGAACTCGCGCACGCGCCATAAAATATAATACTATATAACTACTAGAGAGAGAAAGTGAAGAGGAGAGAGAAAGAGTTAGAGAGAGAAAGAGGCAGAAACCTAGAGAGAGAAACTTGGAGATAGAAGTATATGTAAGGAGAGAGTGCACAGGGAGACGCGGGTTTTGAGAGTGGGACGCGGGGGTCGCAGATGCGGGAGTCGCGTCGCGAAGATGCCACAAACGCGGGGTTCGAGACCCTCGTTCAAGTCAGGACACGAGGAGAACGCGGACGCGGACGTGGGTTCCGCGTCACGTTAGCACAGGAAGAACACAGACGCGGGCATTAGCTCCGCGTCGTGTTGACACTGGAAGGACACAGACGTGGGCATGACTCCGCGTTGTGTCGATACAAGAACGCGTGGGCCGCGTTAGACAGATGTCAAGAACGCGAAGATTCGCGTTAAGGAATTGCCTGGACACGGGGGTGAGATCCGCGTCAGCAATTTACAGAGAGGAGGAGGGAGATCTAGAGAGAGATTAGGGAGAGGGGAAGGAAAAGGTGATTTTGTTGGTGGTGGTGTTATTTGGTGAAGAAGATGGATTTTGATGGAGTAATAAAAAGAAAGTGAAGGAGGTGATGTTGTGATGGTGAAAGTGATGGTGGAAGTGAAGATGGTGGTGAAAAATAGTAGAACTGATGGTGATGAAAACGGTTAAGAAAAGATGGTGGTGGTGACGTTAGTGTTGTCGTTTGCAATTGTCACCGGAATGATTACCGGAATAATCGTGAACGATTACCGGAATAATCATCGGAGATGTTGCCGACGAAGAAGAGCTCGGCCCCAATCCAAGGAGGGTGGCCGGCCCTAGAGAAGATGATGGGGTGGTGGTTTTGTGGAGAGGTTTGTTGTGGTGGTAGTTTTGGAGAAGGTAAAGGAGAAGGCGGAGGCTTTGGTGGAGTTTTGGGGTTTGTGTTGGTTTACATGGAGATGGAGGAGGAAGAAGATGAAGGTAGGGAGTTTGGAGAAGTTGTGATTGTGGTGGTTGTGATGGAGATGAAGGAGGAGTTGGTGGTAGTTAAGGTTTTGGTGAAGAGAAAAATGAAGTGGAATGAAGAAGGAAAAGTTTATATAGGAATTGGAATTGTGAAGGTGGTGTAAAAACGTTTAGGGAGGGGTTTTTTTGTAAAATGGAGAGGTGAGGTGGCTCTCTTGGCCGGCCATGGTGATGGGAGAGGTGTTTAAGTGTTTTGGGATATTTTTGGAGAAGATATTTTTGGTGGAGGAGATATTTTTGGTGGAAAGTTGTAGAAAGTAATGGAAGAATGGAGAATTTGGTGGAAGGAAAAGGAAGAAAAGAAAAAGGGAAAAAGGAAAAAAAATTAAAAGAGGAAGATATTCTCTTGGAGGAAAAAGTGAAAATAATTAGAGTAGCGGATTCTCGGGATTCAGTTGCGGATGCAGAAAACTTTCGGAAAAATACCGAAATCGTCCGAAAATTAAGTATCTCGGAACGACCCGCAAAAATTCTCAAAAATCAATAATATTATTCTAAGAATCATGGTGAAATTTGTTTCAAGAAATTCTTTATAGTTTTTAAATTAAAAATCTTGAAATCGGCCGCCAGTATCGGTCGATACCAAATCTGGCAGAAATCTGATAAATTCTGAAAATTCTCAAAAAAAGAATTAAGATAGTAAATATTATTCTAAGCAAATATGGGAAAGCGGTTTCTCAAAGTTTGACTACATTTGCAAATTAAAAATCTAGGAATCGGTCAGCGGCACTGGTCGACACCGGTTTTGAAGATTTTCATTTTAATTCAGGAAAATTCCAGAAAATCACAGAAAATCTAAAATATTGAAAAATGATGTTTAAAACTGAAATAGGTCAAATCTAAATAATAGAAAGACCAAATCAAGCAATTTACTAGGATCGGGTTCTCGGTTCAGACTAGGGCTGACTCTGAGTCCGTGAATCCGGATCCAAGACAAAACGATCATATAAATAATTCATAATACAAAATAAATACAGGAAGTAAATCAAAAAATACGATCGAAAAATCTGAAAACGCAACTAAGTACGTATTCCGGGAGCGGGGTGTTACAGTAGCACTACCATCCCCTGCAGTGGGAGAACAATATGGATCCAGTACATCACCCGATAAGATCTAATCAACCGTCAGGTCTCCCCCATACCCAAGTTAATTTTATGATCTAATACGTCAAGTACACAATGTAACAAGAACAACTACTGTACATGATGCGAGTAACATGATAACTGGACCAGAGCTCTGTTGATAGCATAGAACAATATAACGAGAAACAGGAACAGTATAACAGGAACAATATAATGGGAAATGGGAACAATATAATACGGGAACAATATAACGGGAACAATAGCTGTGGGATTCCACACATCGCACATCAACATCTCTTATGTCCAGTATCGGGAATATCCGTATCAGTAACAGGAAACAATCATATAACATGACTACGGTACGATGGAACAATCATATAACATGAATACGATAACATGAAACAATAATACATGTAATATGGACAGTGATGACGAGAAGATAGCAACAATACATGCATGTACACTTGTACAGTGAACAGTAACAGTGATGTGTGAACATGAGATAAATGTGTGTGGAGCATCCCTGTAATGAGGATAATAAGAATATGCAATGCGGTACTCCGTGCAGTGGTCTATCCGTGTACCAATGAACATCTATGTGTAACAATAATCTGTGTAACACATTGGTGTATCACTAACATGTCATAACAGTGGTCAGCGTATCATAGCATGTCCAGTGAACTTCCAGTATCCGTGTTATGATGATATCATTACATAAAATCATGGTGTCCCATATTCCTATCTAGTGATATTGTACCGAGTACCGTGGATCAGTATACTTGTGACGATAGTTATCCAACTGTGAGATACTACATGAAGTAATAGCGTCCACTAATATGGTGAACTAGTGGCCCGTGGGTCAGTGACGGTACAGGCATGATATCTGTGTCCGAGTTGTTTATGTCTGTATGTCTTGTTACCATTATTACCTCATATTAAATCAGGAAATACCTAACAATCTTCTAAATTAGGTCGATTAAAATGACTGTCCAATCATGACCAGTGAATAATGAATAGTTACCGTCTTTTATCCATAATCTTGATTTGTCACAGAAAGCAATCAATTCATATCCCTAAACGATAAAAGATAATTTATAAAATAAAAACACTCACAAACTAGTCATGGGGAGGTAGCTCTCTTTCTCACGATCGCAACGGATTCAGAATCATCCAAATCGGAGTCCGGGTGCTCCCGATATCGCCCGAATACTAAATCATACAAAAAGGGTTAATTATGTACATAAAATATAAAATGCAAATACTGAAATGTACAGGGGGTTTTCTGCAAATATACCTTTATTGGGTTTCGGATGCGAGTTTGGCTCATAACGGGTCGGGTTCAGATCCACAACCCAAACCCATTAACTTAAGTAAATGGGTTATAGGGTTAACGGGTCGGGTTGGAGGTTAATTGGGTTGCAACCCAATTAGGAGTAATGGGTTCGGGTTAGACCCGAACCCGCACTAATCAACAGGCAGCGGCAGCGGCAGCCTGCTGCTGCCGCGCCCCCAAGCGGGCGGCCGGCCAGCTCCGTTGGCCGGCGGCGCTAGAGGTCTGCCGGCGGCGACCCTGGCCGCCGGCGGCGCGGCGGCAAGTCAAGCCGCGCGCCAGGGAGAGAGAGAGATAGAGAGAGGAGGAAGGGAAAAGGAAGGGGGCGGCGGCTGGCGGCGGCCAGCCGCGCCTCGCCTCGCCTCGCCGGCGGCGACTCCCAGAGAACACGAGAGAGGGGAAGAGAAATAGATGAAGAGAGAGAAAACGAAAGAAAAAGAAAGGAAAGAAAAAGGAGGAGAAGAAGAAAAGCAACAGCAGCAGGAGGAGGAGAAGAAGAGGAGAGGGGGCGGCCGCCGGTTGGGGTCGCCGGCCACCGGCGGCGCGCCGGCCGTGGTGGCCCCACCGAGCATGCAGAGAGAGAGAGAGAAAGAGAGTGAGGAGAGAGAGAGGGGAGAGGATTTTATAGGAGGGAGAGAGGCGATGGGAGAGTCAAAGGCGGTGGAGGAATCGTCCAGAGAAAGGAAGAAGGGGAAAGAAAAAGAAAAGAAAAGAAAAGGATTTTAAATTATTAAAATAATATTATTTAATTCGGCCCAAAATTCGACTAGCTCCGAACGGTGCCCAAAATTACAGAAAATAGAGAATATTATGTTAAGACGTAATATGAAAATGGTTTGAAGAAATTCTATCCGGTTTGCAAATTAAAAATCTCGGAAGATGTCGCCGGTACTAGGCGACACCGGTTTGGCCAAATTTTTGATAAATTCAGAAAAAATCCCCAAAAATACCCAAACGTAGAAAATATGATTTTAAGACATACGGTGAAAGCCTATTCTCAAAATTCTACTCCGTTTGTGAATTAAAAATCGTAAAGCCGATTATCGGTATCGGTCGACGCCGAGTACGGAGATTTTCCAAAATAATCCAGAAAAATTCTAGAAAATCTTGAAAAGTCTAAAATATTAGAAAATAATTTTTGAAACTGAAATTAGCTCAATCAGACTACCACGGAGGTCAAATCAATTTTGTACGTCGTATCGTGTACAGATACTGTGATACGTACATCAGGGAGCAGGGGGGTTACATCAATCCTTGGCAGTGGATATCGATTCTTGATAGTGACCTTGTTCAGTTCGCGATAGTCTATACACAGCCTCATGCTCCCATCCTTCTTCTTAACAAATAATACGGGAGCACCCCAAGGTGATACGCTCGGCCGAATAAATCCGAGACTTAGTAACTCTTGCAGCTGGTCCTTCAATTCTTTCATTTCTGCGGGCGACATTCTATAGGGTGCCTTGGATATGGGACCTGTCCCTGGTAGAAGATTAATGAAAAAATCTACTTCCCTATCTGGGGGTAAGCCGGGTAGATCCTCCGGAAATACATCAGGGTATTCCCTCACAACTTCTATGTTTTCAATTTTTATCATCTTGTCTTCACCAATAATGGTTGCCAGGAATCCTTGACACCCTTGCCTCAATAATTTAGTGGCCTTCAGGGCTGAAATGATTGGAGTGCAAATTTTATCCTTCACCCCTTCATAAACTCTTTCTGGAGCTCTCTCTAACTTAAAAATTATTCTCTTCTGTGACAGTCTACATGAGCTCGATATGTTGACAACCAATCCATTCCTAGGATGATGTCAAATTCCATCTCTCCTAACTTAATCAGGTCTGCTCGTGTTTTCATTTCTCCTATAATGATTTCACATCCCTTATAGTATTCGCTAGTGGTCACTCTCGCGCCTACAGGGGTTGACACCACTAGTTGATAATTCATATGTTCAGATTCCTTGTTAATTATTGTAGCAAATGATGAAGAAATAAATGAGTGGGTAGCACCAGGGTCAAATAATACTCGAAAAATATTTTCAGATACACAGACGGTACCTTCCACCACTGCATTAGATGCTCTAGCCTCCTGCGGAGTTATTGCATTCATTCTTCCTTGAGCTCTGGGTTGTTGTACTGATGCTTGAGTCATGGCTGAGCGAGTCCTGTTGACAGGTTGCCGAAAGGCGATAGCTTGTCCTCCTGCTGATGGGGCAATGCCCATGGTCGGTCTTCCTGTTCCCCTACTAGCTCCTGGATATCCGTGTAAGGTTGGGCAGTCTCTCCTCATATGACCCAGTCTGCCACAGGCAAAGCATTATTTACCGACGGAGCAACTGCCAGTGTGACTTCGGTTACACCTTGGACACCACTGGTTTCCCGCAAAGCTGGAGCGTGGAGAGGACATTGGTAACGCCGAATGGGGCAACCCCCTACTCCTGGGCCATGAGTTCACCCTGGTTCCTTGGGCGGGCATAAAGGAAGATCCGGTACCTCTGTCGTACCTCACGGGATGAGTTCCAAAGCTTGGCGCATTAGTATACCGGGGGCGCTTTATGAAAGGCAGTTCTCTGGTCCTTACTTCCTGACTTTCCTGCATGTCCCTTTCAATTTCGAGTGCCTTCTCCACAGCTTGGCTATAAATTTGTAGTTGAAAAGGGATCAGTTTACTCCTGATTTCAGGCTTCAAGCCCCTAACAAATCTTTTTGTCCTATCCTCCTCTTCAGACACCAGTTTCTCAGCACATCTAGACAGTTGAGTAAATTTAGCTTCATACTGGCTCACCGTCAATTGATCCTGCTTTAGGTCTTGAAATTCCATTGCAAGCCTGTCTTTCACCACTCCCGGTATGTATTTTTCATTGAACTTTTTAACTAAAAAGTTCCAAGAGATTTCCCTTCCCAAGGTCTTAGCCCCACCTTTAATCATCTCCCACCAACGCTCAGCCTCCCCTTGAACATAAAGGAGGTGAAAGATACCCGTTTGTTCTTAGTGCATTCCATAACATCAAGTATCTTCTCGATCTGATGGAGCCATTCTTCAGCTTGTATCGGATCAACCCCTCCTTTAAAAGCTGGTGGATTTAACTTTTGGAATTGC
The DNA here is from genome assembly GCA_038442645.1 of Agave tequilana. Taxonomy (NCBI): domain Eukaryota; kingdom Viridiplantae; phylum Streptophyta; class Magnoliopsida; order Asparagales; family Asparagaceae; genus Agave; species Agave tequilana. The sequence goes on along the minus strand of JAVJIF010008448.1, from coordinate 108,058 downwards.
TCAAGGGCTCTACGAGGGTTATTAACATTTGCCAGCTGCACTAGCCAATCCGGTATTCTGTCTGGAACTCTCTGATTGGCATTAAATTGTTCACTTATGAACTCATAACTTGCCGGGGGATGGACGCTCCTGATTGCGCTGTGCAATGGGACGTTGCCTTCCGAGTTGGCATCGGGTGGAGGAAAATTTAAGTCCATTTATACCTAAAAGAATAGTCAAACTTAATCAACGGCAACTAAATAACAACAAGTAGAATAGCTCCAAAAACAAAATACTAATTTCATTTATCCACAAAATGTTTTCATAACAATATTTACATTGGAATGACTACATTCTTATAAAACATACAAGTGCAGTCATAAGGAGATACATCGTTCACACACATTGCTTGCATAGCACAGACAAAAACCTTTTTCACCCAAAAAAAAATACAACTTATATGAGTCAACATTTTCCTCCAAAAATGCCACCCACCTAGATCTCTATCAGGGGGTTATATTAGAACCCGAGAAGCTTTCCTCCCTGTCGTCCCCTACAGAATCATCTCCCTCAAAGTCCTCTTCTTCTTCTGGGTTTACTTCCTCAGGGTTCTCTTCTTCTTCCTCCAGGACAGCATCATCCTCACATCCCCAATACTCATGGTCATCGTAAAGATCTATATCTTCTGCCCAGCTGGAGTCCCACCAAATACCTCCAAAAAAAATCCTTCCTTCGGGGTTCATCTCATCGTTGGGCAAGACTCCCAGGTCCACAGTTGTTGGTATATTTCCTATGGCACTCTCAGCCTCACTGATTTCATCCTTATCATCCTGTCCCATGCGAACCTCTGTATCCTTACTGTCTGGGGGGCCTTTAAAGATAATAGCTGGATCAGTCTCATCTGATTCGAAATCCCAATCCATGTGATCCACCATCCAACTCAAACTTTTCGATCCCGAACCATCGGATGATGATCCTGTCATCTCAGAATCTCCCATCTGTAGAAGTAAGCGATTTACATTAGACGATTTGTCTTCCAATTCTTCCAAAATAATAAGGTGCATGTATATAACAAGACATGTTAGAGAATCATCACTTCTTTAATCATACCTATCTTTCATAAATTTTTCCATTTGGCTCGACTGTCCTTCCAATTGGTTTAACCCCGACTTGTGTGATATTTTGATTGCTCTCCCCTTTTCAGTGTCCCATATCAATGGAATTCCGTACAAAAGGGCTCGCACCCTTCGCAGGATCCATTTGAACTAAGGTATGCGGGTACCCAAATTCAAATGTAGATAACAGTTAAATACCATACATTTCAGGGTCAAATACCCTAAGATTCTACTATCTCCCCAATACCCTTGTCTAACTTACCCAAGCATACATACAATTTACACATAATTACATAATCAGTCCCGCATGCTACATCTATCTAGGCTAACCTTGCCTAAACCTCGCTCTGATACCAACCGTAACGGTCCCAGCTCCTAATAGACAAGATTAGTCCTGTAACACATAATTATCCCCAAATCTCCATATTTCTTATCCAGGAAAAATTCGGCAGCAACTCTCCTAAAATTTCGCCTCTTTCCACATACATAGAATAACAGTTTCGGCTCCAAGGCCTACTTATTCCCATAAAAGATTTCGGCCCACACGGCCTACTTATCACAATGTATAAAGATCTTATAAACCCAACATTACATCCTTAAAGTAAGTTTCCACAATATGCTTCCAAAATATGTTCTAATGACATGTACATCAAGGGCATCAATCATCAACACATTACTGCCAAACATAATCACAAGTCTTAGTTTCGCAAAACATCCCATGCACCACAAATTTCTAGTCTCAAAATGTTACAAGAAAGGAGTTACATTCGATAGTAGCACCATAACACACCTAGCTAGATAGTGCCGAAATGAACATATATATATGCATATAGTAAACAAAAATAACATTTTAAGAAGGGTATGACGTTCTGCCCATAACTAAACTCTCCATGCTATAGTATGCCCTTTCCTTTATCCAGACCTGAAAGGGGGAAAAAGAAAAAGGAATGAGCTCAACGGCTCAGTGAGTAAATTACATAAACACTAGAAGAATGATAACATGGATATTCTATCACAACATACCTTGCGGGGCCCGAGGAGGTCTTACATGAACGTAGAGACCCTTACCCCTACCAGGTGACCCTCTCCTACATACCCCCATATCCTTACACAATTTAATAGTTACAAGTCACAAATACTAGACTTTCTTTTAATTACTGAAAGGTTCTTTCCGAGTATATACGAGAGCAAGATCGTCAATTCATTTCCTACATGGATATCTCTACGCACACGCTCTTATCTTGCCCAAGCCCTTACTAATTAATATCACATTCAGACACCTTCAGATAATACACTATCTCATTATTTACTAAGGCACATACATATATCACCCTAATCATAGGGTGCAAATTTCTCCCGTCTTCCCCCACCTACCGGCTCCCGCCCGGCCCCTTCCTCCTTGTAAAAGCAACCAAAGATCATATATAGCATATGGATAAACATACATATTTATATAAATGCAAGTATATATGTATAGTTCACATGACCACCGTCTTCCCGCCTTCTACCGGCTCCCGCCCGGCCCCTTCCTCCTTATGTTTATATAAAAGCACGCACTAACAGATAATCGCAGTCTTCCCCCGCCTACCGGCTCCCGCCCGGCCCCTTCCTCCAAGCAATTATGCCAAACATAAACAATCAACATACCATTGTATAGGCCGTACAATCAACACACTCTTGTATAAATCACATCATCAACATACTATTGTATAAGCTACACAATTAGCATGCTCTTGTATAAGTCACGAAATCAACATACTATAGTATAAGTCACACAATCAACATGCTTTTGTATAAGTCACATATTCAACATACTATCGTGTAAGTATGAATAAGAATTACCACAATAATTCGTATCGATTATGACTCATGTGAACACGTATAAGTCTCATGATATATAAGGAAACATGCCTTTTTCCTTCATAAAGGTTCCACTTTTTCTTTCCCCTTACCCATGATTAGTAATTAAATATCTCGCATACATAGGATGTAGCATAATGACCATACATATTTATGCCCTATACCAAATTTATGTTAGAAAGGACTTAGGAATTAACCACCTTAACCATGTACTTCATGTATGTTACTATGGAAATTTACATAGTTCTAATTATTACTAACATATAACATGCAACCCTTATGACACAACCCTCTAGGAAAAAGAGGATGAGCATGACGTTAATCCCATGATTACTAGTCTACCATGTCACTATATTACATTATCCCTCAATAATTTTCTTAATCCATCCTACCTTTCCTACATTAAGCACTTAATTCAAATTCATGACTATAGAGAACATAGTGAGTGTAGTAATCTACTCACTTGATAAATGATCTCCTCTTTAGTGCTCCTTGATCAATTTCTCCACCCAATAATCCTTCAATTCAAAATAGCCCCTGAAATTGGGAGTCTTGGGACCTAATTTTTCAGATCTAGGGCTTGGCTTTTCCTTGAAAATCAGCCCAAGAACCTACCTTTCTCCCCCCCTCCGGCCAACAGTGGTTCCCCCTCGAACCCCGGCCTGCTCGCAGCCGGGTGCTACGCGCGCGCGGCTGCGCCGCTGCTGCGCGGGCTGCGCGTGGTGGCGCGTGGTGGCGCGCTCCGCCCCCTGGCTCCGGCCGGGGTGCAAAGGAAGAGAGGGAGAGTTTGAGTGGGAGAAGAAAAGGGTGGATGGATCTAGGGTTTGGGAGAGAAAAATTTACAGAGAAGAGAGAAAACTCTCTCTTAGTTCTGAACGTAAGTATTTGGGGGGGTACTTTTGAATAGAAGCCCCTCTATAATAAGTCATTTGCAAGGTGAAACATCCCTCAAGTTGCCACTTGGCCAAAACTTGGATCAAGGTGATCCTAGCCTTAGATCTTCCCCCCACATGCACACCTACCCCCCCTCCACTATCTCCAATATTAAAATTGATATACTATGTATTTAGTTAGGTATACATTATTTTGGAATTACTTTAGATATACTCCTATTTGTAAATACCCATGACATACTCCTATTTATACTAGTTTCTTATTTATACTAGCATAAGATACCCACATAAAAATTCTACGTATTCCTTTTTATACCGTATTTCCATAATGAAAGTAATTCATTTATATATATAAAAAAAAGAACTAATTCTTTGGTATCATTATTATTATTATTATTTGAGGATCAAGAAGGAGAAAAGAAAATTAAAAATGAATTCCTTTTGACCGATGATTGATATAATTAGGAGATAAAAAGTCGGCTGTTACACCCTATAACTTTTTACTGTCTGTAAAACCGTTCTTTCAAGAAGAAATTATAGATCTGAATTTTTTAGTTCATCAATTCGAAAACATTTAATGTTTTTTGATTCCTAAACTTTCCAAACAACTCTGTTCAAAAATTTGTTTTTTTTAAAGCAAAGATTATATCAAGATGGCGCCCAAGAAATCATCCGCGAAAAAAGGTAAAGGGGAAACCTAGAGAACCTAAATTTTTGGGTTCTGTAGCCCTTCATATTTTGATTTTTCATTTGTGATTTAAATTTTTTTTGTTTTCTATAAATAATTCCCTGTTTTAATTTAACTTCGATTCGAAAGTGACTATTGCACTGAATTTTTTAATTCAGTTTTGAATTTTTACTCTAAAGAATAAAATAATACTAAATTTTTCCGGCATATTTTTAATTTTTCTTAAATTTTTCAACAATCTTGATTTTTAAAAATACTTTGTTAAATTTTTAATTTTAAAAATTCGCGACCATGAAGGACGTGTTTGGCTGCAAGGAAGTGGGCGGAAGTAAGAAAATGGGGAAGTATAATTGTTCACTTTCCTATCTATCCAAACACCGGAAAAGAAAAATAAGAAAACAATTTTTCCTTTTCTTATTTCTCTTTTACACAACCAAAGTGCTACAGTTAATTTTGTGGTCATGTAAATCTCATTTGTAATAAGTTACAGTATAAAACAGTTAATTTTTTTATCATGTAAATCTCACTTGCATTCTAATTACAGTCTATTTTTATTTTTCTTAATTAATTTTTATTTTGCTATTATTTTATGGTAAACTTTATGGTCAACTTTTTCACTTTCACTTTCACATTACCATCCAAATACCAGAAAAGGCATAACATTTTTCAAATCAAACTTTCCAACAACATCCAAACACCAGAAAACTTACTAACCAATTCTCAAGTTCTAAAAGAAATTATTACCACTTCCTCACTTCTTCACTTTCTCACTTTCACCCTTAACCAAACAGACCGAAGTAAAAAAGTCACCTTTTTTTAAAGAAGTAAGAATCAAATTTAAATCTATTTATGCGTTTTAAAACAATAATTTTTAATTTTCTACCTGAAACTCTGATCAAAGTCATATTTTAAGAGAAAAAGCAAATAGAAATTAACGATCTTATTAAAGAAATTTTTTTAAAATTTTAAATTTTTTTAACACTGAGACTAAGATCACCAAGGTCATAGTATTTTTTCATTAAACTTGGTGAATTTGGGTCGCAGTTTTTTATAATAACTTAATATGTTACTGCGATCTAGGTCGTAGTTGTGAATAAAATATATTTTTTTAAAAAAATTATTAAAGTCTGTTTTGTTTTTAAGATTACTTTTTTAAGACACAGTGACCAATGTCGCAGTGTTGTCGTCCCTTCTCTCTTTTTGGGCCCAGCCGAACGGTCTGTTCTACTAAGTTAGCTTAATAGATATTGCAATTCTAATTACATTACGATAAAACAAGGGTCGCAGTGCTCTGAACCATTGACCAAGGTCCTCATTAGTTAATTAGAAAAATGCGACATATGTTGCTGTTATTTAACAGTGCGACCTTGGTCGCAGTGTATTATAAATTATTATCTACTGTTGCGATCATGGTCGCAGTCATTTTTCTTTTCTAACTTTATTTAAAAGAATTGTGGCTGTGCTTCCTTTTTTAATTTTGTACTTATGTTGTTAATGTTTTTGCATCTATAGGTAAGTAAGAACTGAAGCTTATGTGCGAATTCATCAGAAAATACAAAAAGCACCACTCAGGCTAATTTTGTGAATGCAATGAAGGAGACCCCATTAAGTTGACTGCGGCCTGGGTCAATGAGTTAACTGCGACCTTAAATACGAAAATCTTCTAGCTACATTTATTATTGTTAAAGCTTAATGAGGTGACTGCGACATAATTATATTCATAAACACGCACCCACATAATTATATTCATAAACATAATTTAAAACTCATGCATGAACAAACACAAATATAAATCTACTTCACATAATATATCACATTAATATAAACTCACACACAAATTAGACATAAATTCATACCATATAAATGAACAGAGATAGAAATATAGGAAAAAATGGGAGGGAAAGAAGACTCACCCACGATGGCAAAGCTCTCGGCCATGGGGTCACGGCGGAGCTTGCCGAGGAAGAGGACGGCTCCGAGGAGGAGTTGAAGCTCCGAGAACTGCTGATGTTGCGCTCGGTTGCTCGCGGCAAGGAGGCACGGCCAAGGTTCGGCCAATCTTGAGCTGTGCTCGGGATTGCGGTTGCGTGGGTGTGAGGGGGTCCAGGCATTGGCTCTCGGGCTGGGGTTGCGCTACATCATGGGCTGCGCTCAGCCTAGGAGGTGGTGTGCGCCTTGGTGTAGCTGGGAGGTATGAGCGGGGGCTGCAAGGAAGGCTCCGGGTGCTGCTAGTTGCTGTCGAAGTGTCGAGATGGGTGACGCGCGGAGCTCCAGCGTGGGGGACTTGCGCATAAGAGGATAGCTCGGGGTGTGTGTGTCGTGGGTTGTGCTGCGTAGGAAGTTGGGGTGATCTCGATTGTGTAGAAGAAGGTAGGGAGTTGTGGTTGCCGTTGAGCACAGCCGGGGGAACTTGGTTGGCGAGCGTGGAGTCTCACCGGAGATGAGGAGACTCGAGCGGGGCTCGGCAACATGAGAGGCGTGCCATGAGGAGGACAGAGCAAGGGAGATGCGGCAGCAAGATGGAGAAAGAGAAGAAAATTTGTTATTTGGTCAGGGATCAGGTTTAGGAGGTGATTAGGAGATGAAATTTGATTAGTTAGGATTTGATAAGATATAGGATTAGGTTAGGATTTAATAGATAAAATTAGAATTTAATAGTTAGGATTTAGATTAGGCTATTAAGATTTGAATGGGTAACAGGCTAATGGGCTTATTGGGTTTGGTTTGAGATCCAATTGGATTTGGGTATATGTAAAAGGGTTGGATTGAGAATCAAGGAAATGAGAAATGATATAGGCTAACAGGTCAAAGAATAAGGGTATGGGAAAAAGAATTAAGGAGGAAAAATAATAATACAAACATAATATTAATAATAACAATAATGATAAATAATAACAATAATAATTAATCATGTAATAATAGAAATAAATAATAATTAAAATGCTAATAATAATACTCTAGTAATAATAATTAACAATAATAACACTAATACATAATAATAATATTAATAATAATAATAATTAATGATATTACTAATAATAACATCATAACAGTAGCAATAATAATTATAATCATAATGAAGCACCCATTACTAAGATTAACAATTAATAATAATATTAATAGTAATTAAAAAATATTAATAAGTGATAATGAAAATAATAAATAAAATCAATGTTAATATCTTAAAAATAAACAATAACTATGAATTAAGTTAATTAACCAAATGGTCAGTAAAGCCATAAAAGATATTTAAAATAATAATACAGTATTATTGATTAGGAGATATTACATTCTACCCACCTTATAAAATTTTTGCCCCCGAAATTTTAAAAAAGCAGGGAATAGTAAAAAAGAATAAAAAATCAACAGAGAAGATATCAAACTACTACGTCGCTTCTCAGCACATCATGGATCCAACACGCTTCCGCTGCGTTACTCTGATTTCTTCTACCGGCTTCAGCATGGAGAAACCAGACTCAAGAGATAGAATCAGAGCAATATTATTGAAAAGGAGAATGAAAATCAAAATGGAATTCGGATTACTCTAGAAGAAGATATGTAATCAGAGAGATCGAAAGATCAAAGAGATGAATTTTCAAATGGAGGACAGCTAATTCACAAGTAGACTGAATATCATAATATGGATAGTATATGTATATTGCAGTGTAACTGTAGCTCGTTTCAGGTTACAGGTATGGACTAGGTTCTCTTTTTATGTCGAACTTGGCTCTGATACTAAGAAAACTCTGTCACACCCTGCTTTCCAAAATACGTGAAAACAGAGTCGCGACGAGAGTCGTGACGTATATATGCGAGAAAAATACCCCAGCATATACACTAAGTCTTACGTAACCCGAAACAAGCTATAATCTAAACTATAATAAATCATGATGACTGCAATATCACATATAAGCATCCATGCATGATATCATATAAAAAGAACTGGAATAAAGGCTGAATCCGATATATATTGAGAATCAGGAAATAACAAGAAGACAAGAGATATAAGAATATCAGAACCAAAAGAGAGAAACTCCAGTTCCTCACGAAGCGTACAAGCTCAACGAATACCTGAACAAGAGCATAAAACATCCAGTATCTCGACGTGTAAATTTAGAGTCATCAGAAGCGACCTAATCAGTGTGTGTAAAGGGAAAGATGCTCGTGCATAAAAACAATGTAAGAATAACAACATGATAAACTGAAATAAAAGATAACAAAATAATCAATATTAAGAACAAAGTTATGAATGACATATAACCGATATCATGATAAAAGAAAAAAACTAATATCAAGATGTGTAACCTAGCATATGTTACTAATCTGGTATACAATCCGGTCATGTGTACAATCACTTGTCTATCATAATTTATATATATGGACAGTCAGATGATTACGGTCAGTCGCAATACATTATAAACAGTTCATTATTATTTATTATGTCAGCGAATACCAATTGCCACCTTTAATAAACGCATCCCATAGTACGCCTACTACACGTGTCAGTCAGGGTCCTAAGTTATTGAAACTGATTGGTTGGAGACATTGTCCATGCTTTAGGTGGATCTCGTACATACCCGGGACCACAGCCCAGATGCCTAAACTAGGCCCTACCGCCAGGTAGTCAGTAAGAGTAACAGTACTTACAGTATCACTGTAGAATAATACTCATAGTAACACTGTGGAACAATAAAAAGATGAAATTTCAGTCATCCCCCCAGAACCCTGCAGTGGAACCGTAAGTCGGTTGCGCAACCTGTATCCTAGATTCACTCAAAATACAGATGATGTCTCCTTTATCAATTTTCACAATCCCAGTATAAGTTGTCCATTTTCATTATTATTTAATTCAGTTAAAACAATCAGGATCATGTTACTTGGAATGCGGGATGATACAGTGATAGTAATAGTACAGTATAACAGTGAACAGTAATCGTATACACGGTGAACAGTAATCAAGACAGTAAAGAGTATCAGTAATCGTGTATATGATGACCAAGAGGTCTGTACAGAGTGTTATCAAACAATCATTTCTCGGTAACTTTCAGTAACATGAATTAATACTAGTAACATGACATGTACTAACTCTGTAATCTGCAGTCTCATCCCGAATAAATATAGATCTCATCTGTCTGCATTAGGATAAATCGGTAACTGATCTGACCAACTCATAGTCATAATAACAATCACAGTGAATATCAAACATTAAATCTAAGTCAAAATATCGATACTGTAAAGCACAAGTCCAGCAAGTACTTAATTAGCTCTTTCGTCATATCAATCTATGCAGATCCTTTAAGTTACAAATAACTGAGATCAAACAATAATTGTTATCAAACTCTGAATATATATTAACAACGATATCAATGAAACTACACTCATAATAACTCAACCTCTGTAACTGAATATCTGACGTAGTCAAGAACCAAACATGAAGAGAGAAGTCAATTGAATATCCTCAAAGTCAACTAGATCAACAGATACCGAAATCATATCCAAATAATGAAACGTCCTCAAGCGAAACTCAGAATGGTATATATCTGATAATCAATATTTTATCAATACTCAAACAGTATAATTAGGGGTAAAATCGAGAATACTCAGAACTTTAAATTCAACTACATCAATACGTCAGAATACTAATAAAAAACCTCTAAATCGAACACAAAGCTCATGTCAATCAAATCAGCAGTATATCCTTCCTCTATCTGATCAGTATATTCATCCTTTAAGTTACTGATATATCTAGGTCCCAACATATAAAATACATAATCATCTATATCTAACCAATCATCACTATCCAATCTGATTTAGATCATCATATATTCCCACTTCCATCAAGCTCAATCACAATATCCAAAAATTCAAGTAACCACTCAATTACGTATATACATGCACCGGGTCAGGTCAACCCAATCTACGCCTACTCCTCAACCTAAGGTCAAGTTCATCACGATCGAGTCCACTGATCAAATCTAATGTACAGAATATCAATCTCAGGTCAACTTTAACTTTAACTAAATTCATATCAATTTGTGTATTAGTAGTCCATCGATAAAAAAATGTTACATCTACTTATCCCCAATAATCAAAAAAGTTCTGGTCGGAATATCACCAACAATGGTCAATAAAACACTATACATAAATATGAATCTCTAATCTCAATCATGAACCAATCAACCTCAAGATCAATAAATTTATATTCTAAGATTTATCCCAACTAGGTCAGTTACTAGATCAAGTTTGGTCTATGGTATACCAATACTAGGCCTAAGCCAACAACGCCAAATTACTAACACATGAAATGACGCCAAAAGATGCACATATTAACTAGATACATAAGGTGTACGGTCATTGATGTCATATGAAATGGTACGGGTAAACATACTGGTCAAATATATCAGACGGTCAATGAAATGATAACAAGAATAAACACTCACTATGTCTCATGAAGTGTGACGGGTAATCATATTGTTGAAATATATCATATGGTCACATGAAATGATACGAACAGATACATGAACACCTACTGGTAACAGTAAATAAGGAAAAGACATGAGAAGAAAACTCATATGAAATGACGCAGTTTTAGAACCGAATCACCGTCTGGTATCCACTACAAGAACCGGTGCGAATTTCCGGATCATCCCATGGGTCGGTTTTTGAATCCTCAGCGTATCGGGTCCATAACAAAGACGAATCCGGATCAGGTCTGGGTCTCCTATTGCCGGTTCGGATCGCCCGAACGAGTTCGCATCGCCGTAACAAGCAACCAAACACTTATGGATATAAATACACTCTTACGCACATGCACACAACATATACGTGTACACTCACATATATACATATATATGTATTCATATACATACTATATACTTACATATACTAATATACGTATATATATATTTATATATACACGCACATTCATGCACACATTAAGAACCATGCATCTTAATAAACACACACCGACATAATTATATTCATAAGCATAATCACGAAGGTACCCACACATATAATTCATGCACTGTAATTTAAAACTGATGCATGCACACATACAAATATAAATCCACTTCGCACAATATATCACATTAATATATACTCGCACACAAATTAGACATAAATTCATACCATATAAATGAACAGAGAGAGAAATATAGAAAAAATGATAGGGCAAGAAGACTCACCTACAATGGCAAGGCTCTCGACCATGGGGTCACGACGAAGCTTGTCGGAGGAAGAGGATGGCTCCGGGGAGGAGGTAGGGCTCCGAGGACTGCCAATGTTGCGCTCGGTTGCTCGCGGCAAGGAGGCACGGCCAAGGTTCGGCCAATCTTGAGCTGTGCTCGGGCTTGCGGTTGCGTGGGTGTGAAGGGGGTCTGGGCATTTGCTCCTCGGGCTGGGGTTGCACTGCATTATGGGCTGTGCTCAGCTTGGGAGGTGGTGTGCGCCATGGTGCTGCTGGGGGTGTGAGCGGGGTCTGCAAGGAAGGCTCCGGGTGCTACTGGCCATTGTCAAAGTGTCTAGATGGGTGATGTGTAGAGCTCCAGTGTGGGGGACTTACGCACAAGAGGATAGCTCGGGGTGTGTGTGCAGTGAGCTGTGCTGCGCAGGAAGTTAAAGTGATCTGTACTGTGTAGAAGAAGGTGGAGTGTTGTCGTGGTTGCAGTTGAGCACAGCCGTGGAGTCTCACCGGAGAGCCTGGAGTCTCGCCGAAGAGCGGGGCTCGGCAACATGGGAGACACGCGCCATGAGGAGCAGAGAGCAAGGGAGATGCGACAACAGGGTGGAGAAAGAGAAGAAAATTGTTATTTGGTTAGGGATATGTTTAGGAAGTGATTAGGAGATGAAAATTTGATTAGTTAGGATTTGATAAGATATAGGATTAGGTTGGGATTTAATAGATAAGATTAGGATTTAATGGTTAGGATTTGGATTAGGCTATTAAGATTTGAATGGTAACGGGCTAATGGGCTTATTAGGTTTGGTTTGAGATCCTATTGGTTTGGTATATGTAAAAGGGTTGGATTAAGATCCAAGAAAATGAGAAATAGATATAGGCTAATAGGTCAAAGAATAAGGGTATGGGAAAAAGAATCAAGGAGGAAAAATAATAATACAAACATAATATTAATAATAACAATAATGGTAATAATAACAATAATAATTTACCATGTAATAATAAAAATAAATAATAATAATTAAAATGCTAATAATAATACTCTAGTAATAATAATTAACAACAATAACACCAATATATAATAATAATATAAATAACAATAATAGTTAATAATATTACTAATAACAACATCATAACAGTAGCAATAATAATTATAATCATAATGAACACCCATTACTAAGAATAACAATTATTAATAATAGTAATAGTAATAGTAATTAAAAAAATATTAATAAGTGATAGTGGAAATAATAAATAAAACCAATGTTAATATCTTAAAAATAAATAATAACTATGAATTAAATTAATTAACAAAATGGTAAGTAAAGTCAAATAAGATATTTAAAATAATAATACAGTATTATTGATTAGGAGATATTACATTCTACCCACCTTATAAAAATTTTGTCCCCGAAATTTCAATAAAGTAGGAAATAGTAAAAAGAATCAAAAATCAACATAAAAGATATCAAACTACTACGTCGCTTTCAGCAAATCATGGATCCAACACGCTTCTGCTGCGCTACTCTGATTTCTTCTACCGGCTTCAACATAGAGTAACTAGACTCAAGAGATAGAATCAGGGAAATAGAATTGAAAAGGAGAATGAAAATCTAGATGGAATTCAGATTACTCTAGAAGAAGATATGTAATCAAAGAGATCGAAAGATCAAAGAGATGAATTTTCAAAGGGATGACAACCAATTCACAAGTGGACTGAATATCATAATATGATAGTATATGTATATTGCAGTGTAATTGTAGCTCGTTTCAGGTTACAGGTATGGACTAGGTTCTCTCTTTATGTCGAACCTGGCTCAGATACTAAGAAAACCCTGTCACACCCTGCTTCCCAAACTACGTAGAAACAAAGACGCGACGAGAGTCGGTGTCATATATAAGAAAGGAAAATACCCCACGCATATACGCTAAGCCTTATATAACCCGAAACAAGCTATAAATCTAAACTATAATAAATCATGATTACTGCAATATCACATATAAGCATCCACGTATGATATCATATAAAAAGAACTGGAATAAAGGCTGAATCCGATATATACATCAAGAATCAGGAAATAACATGAAGACAAGAGAGATAAGAATATCAGAATAAAAAGAGAGAAACTCCAGCTCCTCACGAAGCGTACGAGCTCAACGAACACCTGAACAAGAGCATAAAACATCTAGTATCTGGACGTGCAAATCCAGGGTCGTCAGAAGACCTCATGAGTGTGTCTGTAAAGGAAAATGTGCTCGTGCATAAAAATAATGTAGGCAACAACAACATGATAAACTGAAATAAAAGATAACAAAATAATCAATATTAAGAACAAAGCTATGAATGATATATTACTGATATCATGATAAAAGAAAACAACTATTGTCAAGATATGTAACCTAGCATATGTCACTAGTCTGTTATAAATCCGGTCATGTGTACAATCATAGGTCTGTCATAGTTTATATATATGTACATTTAGGTGATTACGGTCAATCATAATACACTATAAATAGTTCATTATTATTTATTATGTCAATGGACACCAATTTGAAGGGTCACCTAGAGGGGGGGTGAATAGGTGAAGGCTAATCTAATGGTCACTTAATGCCGAATGATGCAAATAATGCGGAAGTTAAAAACAATTATGACCTAATTAAAACTTTTACACTAAACACTATGTATAACACAAGAGTGTTGCCGAATTCCCCGTGAAGGGCTCTGGACAAACTCCTCTAGATTCCCCTTGAATGGGTTGAGGTGCCGCGTTAGCTCTCTTGGTTGAATACAAGTGTTAGCAAACAATCCCAAGCAAGTATATCAATTTAAGCACAATATATCAAGCATGTAAATGTAAGACAATAATTGAATGCAAGATATAAACAAGTAAGGGAGAGAGAGAGAGAAAAGGCAATCGCAAACACAAGGGTATGTTTCGAGGTTCGAGCACACTTGCTCTACATCCCCGCCTTCGACACACGAAGGATTTTCACTATGCAAGATCCCAATGGATCTCTCCTCGGTGCCGCAACACCTACAAGCCCTCGGACTCCCTAGTCCCGTACACACCGCAAGCCCACCGGCTCGCCGAGGCCGCACCTCAAACAAGCGAGTCCGCACCCGAACTCAAAACAACGCGGACACACACGTCCGCCTCCTCAAAGTACAAAGAAGAAGTCTTTGGTGATCACAACACTTTGATCACCTAAAAACAATCTCACTACAACACACCTATGGTAGATATAGCAATGGAAAGCTCAAGTGTTTGTGTGAGAAAACAAGGATGAAAGCTATGGTGAAAAACTCAAGAAATTTCTTTTAACACACTCTAAATAAAACTCCCTTTAGATTGGAAGTATTTGCACTCAAATATGTGGAGAAAACCCTTTTAAAAGAATGAGAAAAACTGGCTCAAAACTCTCCTAAAATCTTAGCTCAAAACAATGACCAAAACCCCAAATTTATAGGCCAGAAAAAAATAGCCGTTGGGGTCTGTCAGAGCTGCCGGTCGACCCGTGCGGTCGACCGCCAACGGTCAGAAATCTGACCGTTGGAGCCACGGTCGACCGCCGGGTCGACCGACCTACTGGAGCTGAGAGTCTAACTCTCTGTCGGTCGACCCGTACGGTCGGTCGAACTTTCCAGAGAGCTCTGCTCTCTGGAGCGGTCGACCCGTACGGTCGGCCGTCCTCCAGTGCACAAAGGCGTGCACATCTGTGCACGTCGGTCGACCGGTCCGGTCGGTCGACTCCAGGATTAGTCGACTTATAAAGGCTACTAGTCGACTTATCCGAAGCCTGAAACAGTTTTCTGAGATTAAAAAGTTAGTCTTTTTGGCTCAAATAAAATCCCATAAAATACTTAAAAATCTACAAAAATAGTTTAACCAATATACTTTGATATACAAACATGCTTGCACAAAATCAAGGCATGTTATAAAAGATTGGACTATTTTTGTAACTTGGAAATATTTGGCTCATGATAAAAAACTGTTTTTCCAAAACATCTTTTCTAAACTTTGTTTTTCCAAAACATGTTCAAATACAAAAACAAGATATTATAATTCATTTTAAGGCATAGTGTGTATGGATATGATCCACTACACAATCAGGATGAAATATCTATGTTTTTGACATTAAGCTCTAAACTTGGTTTTGGTTTAAAGATATGTAGATGAGAAATACCAAAAATGAACAAAACACTTGAAATCTTCACTTGAATACATGTTTGGTTTTTGGTTAGAATTCTTTTCTAAAAACAAACTAAATCAAGAGTGTGTGTGCATATGTACTTGAGCAATCTACCACTATTCTATCCTTTACATTTTACTCTAAAACAAAAATAAAATCTTATACCTAAACACAAGTCTTGATCTTGAAGTCTTCTCATCCTCTTGACTTGGTCCAAGCTTGATCCAAAAGCTCCTTGGATCACACCGTGCTAGCTCCAAATCTTGACATATTATCCTTTGTTGAGCTATGCACCTACTAAGATCTTGATAATGAATTTGTCACTAATTAAACACAAGATCATTAGTATTATAACTTCATGAGTTGATCATCATCAAAACTAGAGTGATGGGCCTTTGGGCCAACACAATTCACTTGTAAAAGACACATCCCATACTTCGCCGACTACACGTGTCAATCAAGGTCCTAAGTTATTGAAACTGATTGGTTGGAGATATTGTACATACTTTAGTTGGGTCTCGTACATACCCGGGACCGCGGCCCAGATGGCAGCACTGAACCATGCCCTACCGCCAGGTCATCAATAAGAGTAACAGTACTCGCAGTATTACTGTGGAACAATACTCATAGAATAATGTGGAATAATAAACAGATAGGATGTCAGTCATCCCCCGAAACCCTGCAGTGGAACCGTAAGTCGGTTGCGCAACCTATATTCTAAGTCCACCCAAAATACATACGTTGTCTCCTCTATCAATTTTCTCAATCTCAGTGTAAGTTATCCATTTTTATTATTATTTAATTCAGTTAAAACAATCAGGATCGTGTTTCTTGGAATACTGGGATGATACTGTGACAATAACAGTATAATATAACAGTCAACAGTAATCGTATACACGGTGAACAGTAATCAAGACAGTAAACAGTATCAGTAACCATGTATATGATGACCAATAGGATTGTACAGAGTGTTACAGTCAAACAATTCTTTCCCAGTAGCTTTCGGTAACATGAATTAATACTAGTAACATGGCAGGTACTAACTCTGTAATCTGTAGTCTCATCCCGAATATAATATATCTCATCTGTCTGCATTAGGATAAATTTGTAACTAATCCGATTAACTCATAGTCACAATAACAATCACTGTGAACATTAAACATTAAATCGAAGTCAAAATATCTGATACAGTAAACCACAAGTCCAGCAAGTACTTAATTAGCTCTTTCATCATATCAATCTACTCAGATCCTCTAAGTTATCAATAACTGTTATCAAACTCTAAATATATATTAACAACGACATCAATGAAACCACACTCATAATAACTCGACCTCTGTAACTGAATATCAGAGGTAGTTAAGAACCAATCATGAAGAGAGAGGTCTACTGAATATCCTCAAAGTCAACTAGATCAACAGATACCGAAATCATATCCAAATAATGAAACATCCTCAAGCGAAACCCATAATGGTATATATCTGATAATCAATATCAAAAGATCATCAATACTCAATTAGTATAATTAGGGGTAAAATTGGGAATACTCACAACTTTAAATTCAACTACATCAATTCTTCAGAACACTAATCAAAAACCTCTGAAACCAACACCAAGCTCATGTCAATCAACTCAGTAGTATTTACTTCCTCTATCTGATCAGTATATTCATCCTTTAAATCATTGATATATCTAGATCCCAACATATAAAATACATAATCATTTATATCTAACCAATCATCACTATCCAATCTGATTTAGATCATCATATATTCCCACTTCCATCAAGCTCAATTACAATATCCAAAAATTCAAGTAACTAGTCAATTATGTATATACATGCATCAGGTCAAGTCAACCCAATCTACGCCTACTCCTCAACTCAAGGTCAAGTTCATCACGATCGAGTCCACTGATCAAATCTAATGTTAAAACTATCAATCTCAGGTCAACTCTAACTTTAACTAAATCCATATCAATTCGTATATCAGTCAGTCCATCGATAAAGCAATGCCACATCTACTTATACTCAATAATCGAAAGAGTTCTGGTCAGAATATCACCAACAACGGTCAATAAAATACTATACATAAAATATGAATTTCTAGCCTCAATCACGAACCAATCAACCTCAAGATCAATAAATTTATATTCTAAGATTTATCCCAACTAGGTCAGTTACTTGATCAAGTCTGGTCTATGGTATATCAATATTAGGCCTAAGCTAACAACAATGAATTTCTAACACATGAAATGATGTCAAAAGATGTACATATCAACTAGATACATAAGGTGTACGGTCACTGATGTCATATGAAATGGTACGGGTAAACATACCGATCAAATAAATCAGACGGTCAATGAAATAATAACAAGAATAAACACTCACTATGTCTCATGAAGTGTGACGGGTAATCATACTATTGAAATATATCATATGGTCACATGAAATGATACGAACAGATACATGAACACCTACTGGCAATAGTAAATAAGTAAAGACATGGGAAGAAATACTCATATGAAATGATGCGATTTTAGAACTGAATAGCCGTCTGGTCTCCATTATACGAACCGGTACGAATCTCTGGATCATTTCATGGGTCAGTTTTCGAATCGCCAGCGTATCGGGTCCATAACAAACACGAATCTGGATCGGGTCTGGGTCTCCTATTGCTGGTTCGGACCGCCCGAACAAGTTCGCATCGTTGTAACACGCAACCAAACACTCATGGATATAAATACACTCTTACACACATGCACACAACATATGCGTGTACACTCACATATATACATATACATATATACATATACATACTATATATATATATATATATATATATATATATATATATATATATATAATATATATATATATATATATATTTATTTATTTATTTATATATGCACACACGTTCATGCACAGATTAACAACCATGCACCTTAATAAACACACACTCACATAATTATATTCATAAACATAATTACAAAGGTACCTACACATATAATTCATGCATTGTAATTTAAAACTTATGCATGCACACACACAAATATAAATCTACTTCACACATTATATCACATTAACATAAACTCACACACAAATTAGGCATAAATTCATACCATATAAATGAATAGAGAGAGAAATATAGAAAAAAATTGGAGGGAAAGAAGACTCACCCACGATGGCAAGGCTCTCGGCCATGGGTCACGGCGGAGCATGCCGGAGGAAGAGGATAGCTCCAGGGAGGAGGTAGAGCTCCAGGGACTGCCGATGTTGGGTCGGTTGCTCGCGGCAAGGAGGCACGACCAAGGTTCAGCCAATCTTAAGCTGTGTTCGGGCTTGCGGTTGCGTGGGTGAGAAGGGGGTCTGGACATTGGCTCCTCGGGCTGGGGTTGCGCTGCACCATGGGCTGTGCTCAGCCTGGGAGGTGGTATACCCCATGGTGCTGCTGGGGGTGTGAGTGGGGGCTGCAAGGAAAACTCCGGGTGCTGCTGGCTGTTGTCGAAGTGTCGAGATGGGTGATGCGCGGAGCTCCAGCGTGGTGGACTTGCGCATATGAGGATAGCTCGGGGTGTTTTTGCCGTGGGCTACGCTGCGCAGGAAGTTGGGGTGATCTCGACTATATAGAAGAAGGTAGGTAGTTGTCGTGGTTGCAGTTGAGCACAATCGGGGAAACTTGGTTGGTGAGCGTGGGTCTTGCTGGAGATAAGGAGGCTCGAGCGGGGCTCGACAGCATGGGAGACGTGCGCCATGGGGAGGAGAGAGCAAGGGAGATGCGACAGCAAGGTGGAGAAAGAGAAGAAAATTTGTTATTTGGTTTGGGATTAGGTTTAGGAGGTGATTAGGAGATGAAAATTTGATTAGTTAGGATTTGATAAGATATAGGATTAGGTTGAGATTTAATAGATATGATTAGAATTTGGATTAGGCTATTAAGATTTGAATGGGTAACAGGCTAATGGGCTTATTGGTCTGGTTTGAGATCCTATTGGGTTTGGGTATATGTAAAAGGGTTGGATTAAGAACCAAAGAAATAAGAAATGGATATAGGATAACGGGTCAAAGAATAAGGGTATGGAAAAAAGAATCAAGGAGAAAAAATAATAATACAAACATAATATTAATAATAACAATAATGATAAATAATAAAAATAATAATTAATCATGTAATAATAGAAATAAATAATAATTATTAAAATACTAATAATAATACTCTAGTAATAATAATTAATAACAATAACACCAATACATAATAATAATAATAATAATAGTTAATAATATTGCTAATAACAACATCATAACAGTAGTAGTAATAATTATAATCATAATGAAGCACCCATTACTAAGAATAACAATTAATAATAACAGTAATAGTAATAAAAAATATTAATAAGTGATAATGGAAATAATAAATAAAACTAATGTTAATTTCTTAAAATAAATAATGACTATGAATTAAGTTAATTAACAAAATGTTAAGTAAAGCAAAATAAGATATTTAAAATAATAATACAATATTATTTATTAGGAGATATTACGGTATCTTAGGTCCACCTAAAATACGG
Organism: Agave tequilana; assembly: GCA_038442645.1. Lineage (NCBI taxonomy): Eukaryota > Viridiplantae > Streptophyta > Magnoliopsida > Asparagales > Asparagaceae > Agave > Agave tequilana. The sequence goes on along the minus strand of JAVJIF010008448.1, from coordinate 87,589 downwards.
ACACAGTCTCACTTATCAATTTTTCCATATCGATATAAGTTGTTTAGTGTCCATGTCACTTAGATCACTTGGTCTGATCAATAATAGTGTTCATAACAGTCTACGATTTAACATGATTTTCTCATTAATTTCGATAACATGAATTATGTTGTTATCATTTAATGGTCATGCATAATGTATCAAAAATTTCAAGTAAAGTCAAAATAATATTCAAGATTAACAATTTGATTTTTCTAGAATCTTCACTATTTATGGTTATTTATAATAATTTTCATATAGAACAATTAATTAATAGTTTAACCAATAAAATTTTCAGGAATTAATAATTATCTACTTGAAACATTCAAAATGCAGTCACAGAATGAATAATTCGGGGCAGAATATTTAATCATTTGTAAACAAAATTTAACTATGAAAATTTATAATTTTCTAAATACTTTCACAGGCTAGAATATTAAAGAAGTAATTTAAATAACTAAACATTAAATAAATAATTTACAAAACAAATTAATTTATCGTAATAAAAATAATATATTTTATTCAGAGTGAGTTAGAACACTACCTGAGTTTGTCACTGATTCGGATATTGAACTAATGGACATTTCAGGAATCTACATTCAATTAAATAAATTTAGATAATTATTAAAGTTAGTAGATTATTTTGAAAATTAGGGATCAAGTTTGACCTTAGTGTCTGAGTGACGTTTGCTGGATACGTAGCTCAGTCTTTCGCAGTTCGAACCCCTTGACAAACGCTCGAATCGAGCTCTGAACTGTTGAGAAAATGCTCGAATACTAAACCCGATGCTTAATGGTTCTGGATTGCATTGTAGCTTGCGAGTTCGAGTTAACATTGTTCTGTGGATTTGGGTGGGGTTGGACTTGAATCGGGTCAGATCTGGCAACAAGTATGGGTCAGATCTAAGGTCGGGTTTGATAACTTAAACCCAACTTTTATAGTGGATTCGGGTTACGTTTGTTTACAACAGGATTGGGTCAGAATTAATAGCAGGTTAGTTTGAGGTCTAAGGGCTCTCGGCTGTCGTTATTGGCGAGGGCAGAGGCAAGGCGAGGAGGCGACAGACGGGGAAGGAAGAGGATGGAGAAAGGCGGCGCAGGGGCCACAGTGCAGGCGGAGGCAGAAGGTGTTAGTGTTGCGGGAAAATTCAGAGAGCGAGGTCAGATCAATGACGAAAAGTGTTGGGTTCGGTGAGGTGGTTGCGACGTTGATAGCGCGAGAAGAAGAAGAAGAAGAAGAAGAAGAGGAAATTGTAGGCGAGGGTGGAGAGAGGCTTATATATATATATATATATATATATATATATATATATATATATATATATATATATATATATATATATATATATATATATATATATATATATATATATATATATATATATATATATATATATAGGGAGCTGATCCCCTAAGAACGGTTCTCACGGATTTCTGTGAGAACTTTCATGTGGGTCGTCAGATCTGATAGATCAAATCAAATAAAACTAGATCTCTATCAGATCCGACTGCTCACGTGAAAGTTCTCACATGAATTCGTGAGAACCATTCTTAGGGGATCAACTCACTATATTATATATATATATATATAATCTCTATCACCTTAACGCTGGTCGAAACCTTAACCTGCTCACTTTCACCCGTAGCCTCTCTCCACCCTCGTCACAATTGTGTACACACACACACACTAGGATACAAACTCATGACATCCAAATATAAGATTCACTCCGTTTAAGTTGATTCATATTATTTAAAGTAGTTATAAACCAAAAATCAAGTGTTTTAAATACTTTTTGCCCATGCATCAAGTAGGGATAAAATGAGCGGTCAAAATAGTGAGTGAGTTAGTTTAACAATGTAGAAATATTTAAAATCTAACAAAAATTGGTGTGTGAGGGTTTTTAAGTGTTTAGATCATAATGATATAGTCGGATTGAGAATTTGTATCTAAATATATAAATCTAAGCAATATGCTATTTTTGGCTGTCCATTTTGCGCCTACTTGATGGCTGGGTAAAAAGTATTAAAAATACATGATTTTTTATTTTTAGTTGCTTGAAACAATATAGAACAATTTCAACGGAGTGGATCTTGTAGATGTCATAGGATTGTATTTGAGGGGGAAGGATTCGACAATGAATACAATATCCATTCCGTTGAAATTGATCTATATTATTTAAAGTATTATAAATCAAAAATCAAGTATTTTAAATACTTTTTACCCATGCATCAGCTAGAAAAAAATGGTCGGCCTAAATAGTAAGTTGGTTAGTTTAAGGTGTAGAACATTTGAAACCTAACAAAAATTAGTTTATATGGGTTTTAGATGTTTAGATCATGATAAAATAGCCAGATCGAGAATTTGTATGTCTAAAGACAAAGATCTAACCAACTCGCTATTTTCGGTCGTCAATTTTGCGCCGCGTGATGCATGGACAAAAAGTATTTAAAATACTTCATTTTTGTTTTATATATTTGAAATAATATAGATCAACTTCAACAGAATGGATCTTGTATTCGAATGTCGTAAGGTTGTATTTGATTGGAAAGGATTCATGCTCGAATCTTTCTGGAATGATACAAGTTTATGAAAATAATTAAAATTACTAAAAGCCCTTATCATTTGTCTTTTTTTTGAAATGATTTATTAGTTTTATATTCTTTATTATTATTTGTTCTCCCCTTTTATATGTCTATCTCTCTGTTTCTTCTTATGTTATCAGATCTAGATTTTTGACTTGTACAGAATATCGTTCTAAAAAAGTTAGAGCGGAATCAGATATTAATTTTTAGTTGCAGACCTAGATCTCGAGCAGCTAGTTTGACAGGTTCATGTTCCCTCAGGATGTCTGCTTCAATATTTTCATCGTGATTCTTCTCTTCTTCTTCCAAAGGAAGGTCTATCTGAAATTTTTCATCATCAGAAATGTTGGCCATTCGACTTAAAATCTGAAAGATAAAGTAAAATACACATAAATATATAACCAATCTGTCAGAGATGCGACTGAATTCGCGGCAAAAAATTATTTTAAAACCTGACCTTTCATCAGGACGCGACTTTGGTCGCATTCATAATAATAAATTGTCAGATAAAATTGAATTTTGTGACCATAGTCGCAGTATGAAATTTCATTTTCAAACTATTTGTTTTACAAGACAACGATCAAAGTCCCAGTCCAATTAAAATTTATTAATAAAAAGGCTGCGACCTTGGTCGCAAAATGAAAAATAAGTTATAAAATACTGCGACTAAGGTCGCAGTGTTATCAAACAAAACTTTTCAAAAAGACTGCTATTACATAAGACTACGACTAATTTTGTAGTTTTCGATCGCAGGCTTTTAATCATCTTAATTACTTAACTTTCGAGACCTTGTTCATTGCTTCAATTGACTATATCTCTTGTTTCATAAGAATGTGACTACGACCGCAATATCCTTTTAAATTACTTTATAAAAAATACTATGACCAAGGTTACATAAGACTGCGATTAATGTCGTTGTTTTCGGTCGCAGTCTTCTAATCATCTTAATTACTTAACTTTCGAGACCTTATTCACCGCTTCAATTAACTATGTCTTTTGTTTCATAAGAATGCGACCATAGTCGCAGTATTCTATTTAGATTACTTAATAAAAAATACTATGAATAAGGTCGCATTGTTATCAAACAAAACATTCTCAAAGAGACTGCTGTTACATAAGACTGCGACCGAAGTCGCAATCTTCTAATCATCATAATTAATTTACTTACGAGATAATTGTCACTGCTTCATTGATTGCGACTCTTATTTCATAAGACTGCGACCACGGTCCCAGTATCCCATTTAGCTTAGCAAGGTCGAAAAAATATTGCGACCCCTAATCGAAAAAATAAAAAAGGCTGCAACACTGTGACCAAAGGTCGCAATGTAACAAAAAATTAAATCTAAAAAGTGAAAATGATATTAAAAAAATTTAAATCCAAAATTTTCTTTTCAGAAACTGCGACTTCGACTGCAGTTTCAAAAACAAAAAAAAACCGTTTCAAATCGCAGTAATAGATTTTTATTGTTTTTAAAACATCTTTCAAAAAAAAACTTGAACATTAATGCGACCATGGTTGCATTCTCTTAATTTAAATTATTTTCCTAAAATTTAGTAATTAAGATTTGTAATTTTTTTGTTTGAAAAAACTAAAAATTTTCAGATATGTATTTTTTTTAGTGGAGGAACAGTTGTAACCAGGTTAAAAGTGAAACTGAGGGTATTTTAATCATTGGACAACGAAAAGTGGTTGAGGGTCTCCTTTTACCGCCTAAATTTTTTACTTCTCTGCGGCTAACATGAAGCCACGTCTGCAGGCTGAGAAACTCTCTCAGTTGGCGGCTGAGGTACAGTAACCCACCTATATATAGAGAGAGAGAGAGAGAAGAGAGAGAGAGAGAGAGAGATGGGTTTTGGGCTGGGCTTAATTTCTATTTATTGTTTTTTTTGGATAAAGCTTAGGCCTGGCCCGGGGTCTCATTTTATTTATATTATTATTTATTAATTTAATTTATAAATTATTATTGTTATTGTTATTTCATACATAACTTGTATTGAGATGTTAATGTTATTTGGTATTTACATTGAGATACTATTACTAAATATTAATCAAGTATTACTGAATAGGGATATTACAATAGCGGCGAGCGAAACTGCGACAGAGGCAACGACAACGGGCGATGGTGACACCCGTGCAGGTGCGTGAGGTCGGGGGTCCAGATTCACCACATGTATTGGGTGGTGGTGATTTGGGTTCACCATCGGCGGAGTTAGGTTCTTTTTCAAAAATTGCTACACATGACGCGTTGCATCTCTCGACTCCTCTCGAATCCATCTCCTTCCTGCGAGAGGCTCCGGCGTGGTCAGTGAGCAGGGTCATCTTCGGCGAGCATCTACAGTGACGTCGTCGAGCATGTGACGGATGACAGCGACGTCAGCTCCGACAAAAGCCCCCCCGCCTCCCATCCTTTTTCTGAATTCCCAATATTAAACTCTCTGAATTGTGTTCGGGTGACATCACTGGAGTTAATAGATACATCCAAATGGCTCAATTTTGTATTTTGTATTTTGTATGATTTAGCATCAGTAAAGTCCATATCTACTAATGATTGTTAGTTAATTTAAGTAAATTACTAACGATTAACGTCAACACAAACTCAGCGTCAAGCTAACTGAGAGGAGTAATGATACTTTAATGATGATCAAAATGTTCGTTACTCTGCTTAACAGGAATCAATCTGACAACTAATCAAGATCACTGAGATATCAACAATCTAATTGGCCAGGTCGGCAAATATCAGGTGGGAGGTTTTCCGTTCAATAGAACGTTCCTTAATTTAAGAACCACCTTTCAATTTCCTTCCTTGGTTAAAGCACCAATTAGACTGAATCTAAATCAGTCTCGATATACTGTAAAGTATATCTCCTGTATAAAGGACTTAATCCACTTATACAGTATTTGGAGTGAGGTACGCTTAAAGCGAATCTCCTTAAGACAATTACGTCCCCCGCACCGGTGCTGACGGGATAATGGACGCTGATCTCCCAAGATACAACACTCCTTCACGGTATTTGGATAGCACTACCAAATTACCGTACGGTCGAACCGTAGTCAACCAGTACCTTCACAGGATCGTTGAAGCAGCGGTACAAGGACAAATTTCAAATGAATATTTGCCTTTACTCTCTGGAGGAGCACCCACTGTTGAGGACGAAGGAAGGTTGAAGAATTTTCTTCAGAAGTACCAGATTCAGACAACAATTCTTGTAAAAGAATCTGTTGAATTTTCTGATTCCTCTTTCAGAATAGATTTTGCAGAATCTCCTTTGGAAGTCGCTTTCCTACTTCTCGCTGGAAGCTCGGTTCAGAACGCCGAAAGTCACTTCGCGCAGATCAGAACTCAAATAGAGGTAGAGAGAGATTGTTGTTGGTGTGTTTGAGAATGGAAATCTGGAGCGCTATTTATAGCGCTCCGGGAGGGCAACCGCCAACCGCCCAACTGCACAACGGTCCAACCGCAGACATCCGTTGGCGAGCGGGCGGTTTGGGTAGCGGAGCGGATTGGGTCTGGTTCGGGTAGCGGAGCAACCCATACCCGCGAGACCGGATCCAAAAAGAACCAGGCCGGGTAGGGAACCCGAACCCGGACCCGGCACCGGCGCCGGCCGGCCGGCCGCCGCCAGCGGCGGCGCGCGCGCACGCACACGTGCGGGCGGGCATAGATCCCTCCCAATCGCGCGCGAAAACTCCAAGTACCCAAAGGGCACGCCCTTTGTTCTCAATTTTCTCTATTTATACACCACAAACTTCCATCTCATAGCCAATGTGAGACTAAATGCTTTTAGCTACCTTTAGTCCCATTTTGGCTTTGAATTAGGCAATCTTTAGACTTGAATATTTCATTCATTCGAAGTCGGAATTGAACATGTGAATATACCACGTTCATCCCCAAAGGAAGGAGAACACACTCCAACCATCATCCAATTGATTCGATCAACGGATCTTTCCATAATTCAGCTCAAAGATTCGCTTTATATTCTTCAATTCCAACAATCCCCCACAATGAATGGAGATTCAAGGAAATGACACACAAAGAGACTGACTTTATTGTGAAAGGTACTTTAGAAAAGAAACTGCATCAGGATAGGTGAACTAGGTCTTGAACCTTCCATAGCGAAAACTTTATTGGACTTACTGGCTAATCAGTGAACTAGGTCTTGAACTGTTAGCCGTTAGTGTAAGTCAAGTCAACAAGCTTCACACAGTGACTTTTCAAATCAACTTTGGTTCTCGGTTGTGTCCGTTTTGGCCCTGGACATTCTTGGTTTCAGAGAGTATCTTTAGGGAATAACAGCCTCCATAGAAATTCCCAAAGAGCGGACCCAACTCTATACTCACATAGGTGATGGACCTATTAAGAGTAGTCTACTCTACTCCACTTGTTTAGTAACAAGATATAGGCATCATTAAAAGCGTTAAGCTTATCCTTAATCCACTTGTAGAAAAGCACTTTTGTGCACCTTAGGAATGGATTGGAGTCAAACTCCCAAGTGCTTACTTGCTGGGTCAATCATAACTAGTTTTTCCCCTTGAACTTAGTCCGTGGGATCTCCAGTCGCTAAGTGAGGTTTCCATTAAGCTGACTCGGTAAGGTTAGGCTTTTAGACCCATTCCCCTCGATGCGCAGTTTATACGCTCTCCACTTAAACCTTTAGTAAGCGGATCCGCTAAATTATCCTTTGATGATACAAAGTCAATAGAGATAATTCCATTTGAGAGCAACTGCTTCACGGTATTATGTCTACGACGAATATGTCTAGACTTACCATTGTATATAACATTTTGTCTGCAATCCAATTAGCATCACTGTATCCTTCAAGTACAGGTGGATACTATCCATACCTCAAGGCATATTCCTTGGTATGTGATACGTAACCCAATACTCGTAGTAGAGCGGTCCAATGTAGATCACTAGGATTACTAGTGTATCTGCTTAACTTGCTTGCAGCGTAAGCAATATCGGGTCTAGTGCAATTCATCAAATACATTAGACTTCCGATAATCTGATAATACTCCAACTGGCGTATTCTAGTTCCTGTATTCTTATGAAGGTGGACGTGTGGGAGAAAAGGATTTGTATTCTCTTTTATCCCATGATCCTTGAATCTTTCTATCATCTTATCCACGTAGTGAGATTGAGATAGACTGATTCCATCTGGTGTTCTGGTGATTTTAATTCCTAAAATTACATCAGCAACCCCCAGATCCTTCATATCAAAACTGTTGGATAACATTCGTTTAGTGGACTTAATAATTTCAATATTAGTCCCAAGTATCAACATGTCGTCTACATAAAGACAAACAATGATACATGCATTTTCAATTATTTTAGTGTACACACACTTATCGCATTCATTGATAGTGAATTCATCTTTGATCATGACACTATCAAATTTCTCATGCCATTGTTTTGGAGCCTGCTTTAAATCGTATAAGGATTTTACCAATTTACACACCTTGTGTTCTTGGCCCTTGACTTTAAATCCTTCAGGTTGCTCCATATATATCTCTTCATTTAATTCACCATTTAAGAATGCAGTCTTGACATCCATTTGATGGATATCTAAGTTGTGCAATACTGCAATTGCAATTAACATCCGAATGGATGTTATTCTTATTACTGGTGAATAAGTATCGAAGTAGTCAAGTCTTTCTTTTTTTCGATAACCCTTGGCTACTAATCTAGCCTTGTACTTATCGATAGATCCATCGGGTTTTAATTTTCGTTTGAAAATCCACTTACACCCAATTGGTTTACTGCCAGGAGGCAAGTTTACCAATTCCCAATTATGCTTACTTAGTATGGATTCTATTTCGCTATTTATAGCTTCTTTCCACATTTGTGCTTCTGGGGTTGATATAGCCTCTTTAAATGTTTGAGGCTCGTTTTCAATAGCGTATGCTATGAAATCTGGACCAAAAGATTTTGAGATTCTAGATCTCTGACTTCTTCTTGGTTCAATTTCCGCATTAACATTTCGTTCCTCGGGGCTTTCGTCCCTGAATGCCATCTCGTGTGTTCTTTTCCCAAAAGTCTTATCTGCTTCCCATTTGTACGGAAAGATGTCTTCAAAGAACACAACATCTCGAGATTCGATAATCATGTTTACATGAATATCTGGTATTTCTGATTTATAAACCAGAAATCTGTAGGCACTACTATTCAAGGCATAGCCTATGAATATGCAGTCCATAGTTTTTGCTTCCAACTTAGTCTTTTTTAGGTAATGGTGCTAGCACCTTTGCAAGGCACCCCCACATTTTGAGGTAATGGTAGGAAGGTGTCCTTCCAAGCCATAACTCGAATGGTATAAGACCAAGTTTCTTATGGGGTACTCTATTTAGAATATAATTTGCAGTTAATAGAGCTTCCCCCACAAGTTCTACGGAGCTCCAGAACTTACGAGCATGGAATTAACCATCTCCTTCAAAGTTCTGTTCTTTCGGTCAGCAATTCCATTCTGCTGAGGAGTGTATGGTGCTGTAGTTTGATGGATTATACCAAAATTAGCACATAACTCCCTAAAATCATTTGATTCATGTTCTCTGCCTCTATCGGATTTTAAAATCTTGATTTTCTTGTTGAGTTGATTCTCAACTTCGGCTTTATATGTTATAAACATATTTATTGCCTCATCCTTACAGTTTAAAAGATACACATAACAGTATCTTGTACAGTCATCGATAAAAGTAATGAAATACTTTTTACCGCCTCTAGTTGGCATAAATTTCAAGTCACACAGATCGCTATGAATTAACCCTAAAGGTTCTGTATTTCGATCAATTGAGTGAAATGAATTTTTCGCCAACTTGGCCTCAACACAAATCTCACACTTGCGAATTTCTTCCAAGTTGAGTTTAGGAATATATCCCAGATTAGACAAGTTCTTCAAAGACTTGTAATTTACATGCCCTAATCTAGCATGCCACAAAATTGGAGACTCAAGCAAATAAACAGAAGATTTTCGTTTATTTATAAGCTTTGGGTACAAATACACAGACTTTTTATCTACCACTGCAACATTGGCTTTAAAAAGTCCATCAACAAGATAACCCTTTCCCACATACATTCCTCCCTTAGTAAGTACAAATTTATCGGATTCAAAAACCATTCTAAACCCTTTCTTACTAAGTATTGATCCAGAGATCAAATTCTTGCGTATGTCTGGAACATGAAGCAAATCGTTAAGAGTAAGCTCTTTCCCCGATGTCCACTTCAGGATGACCTTTCCCTTTCCTTCAACCTTTGAGGAAGCTGCATTACCCATGAATAGTTGCTCATCTTGCTCTAGTCTTTGACATTCTGAGAATAACAATTTCTGCGAGCAGATGTGCCGGGTAGCCCCAGTGTCTACCCACCAATCCTTATTATTGGTTGTCAGATTTACTTCTGACACTACAGCAGAAATGCTTGGTGATTCATGGTTGGTCAAGTTCGCCTGTGGATGGCTCTTCTTGCTCTTTTTCAGACGGCTGCGACATTCATTTGCCTTATGCCCTTCTTTGTTGCAGATGTAGCAGGTTCCTTTGAATCGCATGCTTTTGCCGTCTTGGGCCTTACCTTTGTACCCCTGGGAAGTCTTCTTCCGCTTTAAGCCTTTGGAAGTAGACGCTTTCCCCTTTGAGTCCTCGATCACATTTGCTTTTGCTTCGTAGGAGTTTTTGCTGCTCCTTTTCTCGGACTTGCGGTTGTCCTCCTCGATACGAAGCCTCACAATGAGATTTTCAACTTTAACTCCTTTCGCTTGTGCTTCAGGTAGTTCTTGAAGTCTCTCCACGCAGGTGGGAGTTTCTCCACGATAGTTGCAACCTGAAAAGTTTCAGGAAGAATCATACCTTCGGCTTCTATCTCGTGCAAGATAAGTTAGAACTCTTGCATCTGACTGATTACAGTCTTGGTATCCACCATTTTGTATTCCAGAAATCGTCCTACGACGAACTTCTTGGTACCAGCATCCTCAGTCTTGTATTTCTTGTCAAGACTGGCCCATAACTTTTTTGCCGTAGTGATAGGACTGTAGACATTGTAAAGAGAGTCATCCAGTCCATTTAAAACATAATTTCGGCAAAGGAAGTCACCTTGTGTCCAAGCATCGACTGCAAGGACTGAGTCCCGATCAGTTCCGGGTTCTGGTGGATCCTCCTGCAGGAATTTGGCTAGATGAAGAGTGGTCAAGTAGAAGAGCATCTTCTGTTGCCACCTCTTGAATTCTGTGCCATCAAATTTTTCTGGCTTCTCCGGCTTCGGGTTAGGAAGTGGAGTAGGCATCAAAGCTTGGAGCTGCATGTTTGGTGCCTTGCTTGAGCTATCTTGATTTGTCTCAGACATCTTCTGCAAGTTCAAGCAGAATAGATGTAAGAAACTTCAACCGTAATTGTCTTAAGATTGTTCGTTACTCTGCTTAACAGGAATCAATCGACAACTAATCAAGATCACTGAGATATCAACAATCTAATTGGCCAGGTCGGCAAATATCAGGTGGGAGGTTTTCCGTTCAATAGAGCATTCCTTAATTTAAGAACCGCCTTTCAATTTCCTTCCTTGGTTAAAGCACCAATTAGACTGAATCTAAATCAGTCTCGATATACTGTAAAGTATATCCCCTGTATAAAGGACTTAATCCACTTATACAGTATTTGGAGTGAGGTACGCTTAAAGCGAATCTCCTTAAGACAATTACGTCCCCCGCACCGGTGCTAACGGGATAATGGACGCTGGTCTCCCAAGATACAACACTCCTTCACGGTATTTGGATAGCACTACCAAATCACCGTAGGTCGAACCGTAGTCAACCAGTACCTTCACAGGATCGTTGAAGCAGCGGTACAAGGACAAATTTTAAATGAATATTTGCCTTTACTCTCTGGAGGAGCACCCACTGTTGAGGACGAAGGAAGGTTGAAAAATTTTCTTCAGAAGTACCAGATTTAGACAACAATTCTTGTAAAAGAATCTGTTGAATTTTCTGATTCCTCTTTCAGAATAAATTTTGCAGAATCTTCTTTGGAAGTCGCTTTCCTACTTCTCGCTGGAAGCTCGGTTCAGAACGCCGAAAGTCACTTCGCGCAGATCAGAACTCAAATAGAGGTAGAGAGAGATTGTTGTTGGTGTGTTTGAGAATGGAAATCTGGAGCGCTATTTATAGCGCTCCGGGAGGGCAACCGCCAACCGCCCAACTGCACAACGGTCCAACCGCAGACATCCGTTGGCGAGCGGGCGATTTGGGTAGCGGAGCGGATCGGGTCTGGTTCGGGTAGCGGAGCAACCCATACCCGCGAGACCGGATCCAAAAAGAACCAGGCCGGGTAGGGAACCCGAACCCGAACCCGGCACCAGCGCCGGCCGGCCGGCCGCCGCCAGCGGTGGCGCGTGCGCACGCACACACGTGCGGGCGGGCATAGATCCCTCCAATCGCGCGCGAAAACTCCAAGTACCCAAAGTGTAATGGTCCCAGTTTTCATAATATCTCCATATATATAAACATTAAATTGATCCACAGATTATCATAATGATCTCCAATAATTTCTTAAAATTTTCGACAGCACTTCCTTTAAAAATACAAGGTTTACTCTGATACATAGATACATACAATGCCAAATATTTCTCATCAATCGTATATCCATATGCAATATCCCACGCAGTTATACAACATTTTCGGCTTAACATCGCCTACTTAAATTCTCACATACATTTAACTTTAGGGATACTACACAAGATAACAATTAAAGATTTACTTAAGGATAATCTCCTTAGTGTCACCATCTAACATAATCCAACCCAAGATAATACCCAATAAGAGTTCATACCCAAATCTACATATATACATCATCTCCATGTACATGAATATAACCGCATTACTTAATTACAATTCAATATAGAAGCTTGATAGGCCCACACAATGAATGTATTGTACCCTTTCAATGCTCTACCCTTGCCTTTAGCTGTTATTTATCCCTGGCTAGCCCTGAAAACATGAAGCTATGGGGGGGGTGAGCTCGACAGCTCAGTGAGTGGAGTCAATTTCATTCATAAAAATGAAGCATAGCAATAACGATGTATAATATTCATGGTACTTGAAAATAAATGAATGTGGCACATGAAGTATGTAATAATGCATCATTCTTTATAATTGTGTATTTGCTTCCAGCTATTATTGATGATGCACATAGGGCCGGTATACGGTGTCTCCACTACCACATACAGTAACACATTAAAACATTCTTAGTGTCCCACACTCATACAAACGTATACATCAAGTATAGCCATTTATTCAAGATCACTTGTAAAATACAAATATAAGCATATCACCAATGCCATTCAATGTAAAAGTAATTCCCCCGTCTTCCACCTCCTACCGGCTCCCGCACGGCCCCTTCCTCCTTTTATATATATACATAATTATATGTCAAATCCCCGTCTTCCCCCTCCTACCGGCTCCCGCACGGCCCCTTCCTCCTTTACACTCAAATGCACCATGCACGGTTAAATTATAATATTCATCACAAGCAATTTAAAACTAACTTACATGTCATTTCATATATGGAATGATACTCTCAATGAGTACTTGCCCATTACCATGTATTCTTATGCAAAATTAGTATCCTTGTCTTAACCAAGCATAACACATATACATATATGTACAACATCAAATAACACACACTAATCACATTCATGTCACCCAAAATGAATTCTATTCCGTAACATGCATGTCAATGCCATTGTAAACTATACTTCAAAATGCAAGCCACATATGATATTTGGCGAAATGCTAAATCAACAAATTACTATTATATTTGCAATTTAGTATAAAGCGGTCCAATTTATTTAAAAGCCCCACTCACCATAAAGTTGAGCGTTCTACAAAAGGTTCGTACCGAGCACCGCTTCTTGTTTCCTTTCCGAATAATCACCTCGGGCACCGACATGCTAATCCCCCTATTTAAAAGTAGCAACAACATCACATAATTTAACTCTTAGTTAAATATCAAGTGGATTACAATGTTCTTGTAGAAGAGACCTATCTCACCATTACATATTGCTAGCCTCTTACCCTTGAGAGTATACCAACATGATTATTATGGTTATCTCACGGTTATTTATACAATAATTTGTTTCTAATTAATATTTTCATGGAGTCCAATACCCAACCCCAATTCTTACTATTAAGAAATATCACATAGCCTCAATCCATTCCAATATTCATGCCCACAATATTCATTTAATTAATAACCTAACTCAACAAGTTCTCACCTTCATTCGGAGAGTTCTTCACAATCCTTTAGCTTCTTCATAATCCAAAACAATGATCCTATACAAGAGAATCAACAAGATATCTTTTAGTACTAGATTCTCCAATAACCTTGAAGGTTATTACTTATTTCACACTCTAATTCTCTGTTAAACATAATCAGAATTTATTGGGTATTAGATGAATTCATCACTAAAATTCAGATCTAGGGCTGAATTTTTACCTTTAAAAACTTGTCTTTTACATAGGGGGAACTCCCCAAATCCTTCCCTGGCCAAAGGAGGCTTCCTCCCCCCCGAATCCATGCCGACCCGCGGCCTGAGCCGCCCCCCGCGTGGCCCCGCGCGGCCCCCGCGCGGCTGCGCGCGTGGCTGTGCGCGGCCGCGCGCTGGTGGCGCGCGGTTGCGCCGCCCCCTGGCTTCGGCTGGGGGGTGTGGAGAGAGGGAGAGAGAGAGAGAGAGAGAGTGAGGGGAAGCAGTTCTAGGGTTAGGTTTTGGGAAGAAAGATTTCTTTTTCTTTTTTTTTTTTTTTTTCATTAACAGAGAAGAAAGAAGCTCTCCTCTCAAATCTCACGTAAGGGAAGGGATCATTTGCATAAAAACCCCTAAAATCTTAGTCATTACAAAGAGACTCTCCTCTCTAGTCTTGCCACTTGGCCAAGGCTAGGATCAAAATGATCCTAGCCCTACACCTCATCTTTCCATGCACACCAACCTTTTCTAAATAAAATATTTCTAAATACCAAGTATTTTAAATTAAATCATGGAATATGGTTGGTGGGGGTAAGTATATACCATGTATTTTCATTTTCAAGTATTAAAATATATGATACCTTGCATATACATGGTTATCCCTTACCTAAAACATTGATATATTTACATCACACATACTTGTGAAAATTTAATAACACAAATTTCTCACTAAATCATCAGAGAAAAAAAAATAATAATTATATAGACATACGAATTAAAATTTGCATTACCACAGTAATTCATGATTAAAGTACACCAACCTTACAGTTATCCGTCCCAATTATTCAGCATTAACTCATGGCTGAGAATTAAATATTCCTTAGGAAAAGAAATAAATAATAAAAATTCGGGATGTTACATTCTACCCTCCTTAAGAAAGTTTCGTCCTCGAAACTTATAGCAGTAGGAATAAGATAGGGTCAAATATTTGTAATTCCTCTTCCGATTTCATGTAGCTTTTACAACTTCATACTTAACTTAAAATTTGCACAGGTTTCTAACTGTGGAATACATCCCTTTTTAATTTCAATCAACACTTGATTTTATGAACATTGGCAGTTCAAAACTTTCAGGTCATGCAAGGAGTAAAAAAAAATCTATGATGAATTAGAACAAGGTTTCAATCCTTCTCACACGAATGTTGCTGACCGCCTACATGCTTGAGATAAAAATTTTTACTTCATAACCAATGATAGTTCCTTTAAAATAATTTCCCACTTTATTTAAGATCAAATCCCTTCTTAATATCAATTTTGACCTCGGAGTTTTGAAACTTTGAATGCTTTTCTGGCGGTGGAGTCAGTCGGTAATAATAGATCCAATTTAAACTCAGATATTCGATTGGTCTAAAGTGTTATGGATTCAAACTACTTTTCGTATCACAACTTTATCGGATATGCCTTAACAACCGCTGAAATTTCTAGCGAGCTCCCATATTAAATCCTGCGTCATGAGAAATGGTTTACACTTTAATTACTTTACTTGTAGACTAGAACTTACATCAGTTCCTCCACAAAAATATATCTGTCATGATCTAACAAAATAGGTGACAAAATTCAAAAAAACTCAGTGGCTTAAATTTACTAAACTGTTTATCATTTAATACTTTATTGACGGGACGAAGTTAATTCAATCAAAGAAAGCTAAAGTCATGTCCTTCCATCGACTTATTCATATATGTGATGAATACACTAATATCTGATCATTCTCTTTTTTCTGAATTAGTTTCCCACCACAATTTACCAATTACAGGTAAGTTAACAATCCTTCTTTTACAGATGACACAGAGTGTTTTAATATTGCAGTAGCTGTAACACTTTACTTTATGCTCATTGTTTTCTAAAATAACAAGAATTCTCTCAAAGTCATGATAAATTCCAATTCTAACATAAATGTATATTACCAAGGTTTCATCATACAGAGCAATACCTCTGGTGGTAAAGTTAATCAATATTCAACAGCTTCAAGTTGATTTGTTGTATCGAATAATTAAAGGCATCAGAAATCCAATTTAGCTTTTCATTGCGACTCGAGTTGCCACAAGAATGTTTTGAGAATTGCCAGAGTCATTATTTCATATCATTCTTATCTGTCATGAGAAATTTTCATTCTTCACAATTATTCAATTTCCTTCAAGAATTTCCCGAACTACTATGGTTTTTGAGACCTTAACTATATAAGGGTTACCTCATGCTTCCCATTACAATCTATTGCATTTTAACATCTTCTCTACTTCACGAAGCCATCCTTCTTTACTTACAAAAGATGAGAAGTTGACCCAGCATTATTTCTTAACTTTCTATTTAACTTCATCACTAAATCAACAGCATAGGTTCACACCCTACCCATATGTTCGGTGAATCAGTTATAATCACTGATATCATTATCCACATTAGAGATCATAATGTATCAGACTTCAATTTCACAAGTTTCGAAAGAATTACACGGTGTAAATAATAACTACCCATGTCACAGGTACATCCATACATAAAATTCTAAATAAGTTACAATTATTGCTCTTATGAATGATGATACTTGATCAGGTTTCATCTAGTGAACTCAAACACTATTTAATGATAATTGTCATGATGTACTTTAGTGTAATATCAATGATAGTTGCAACTTGCGGTGAGCACCTGACTTGAAACTGTATACAAAAGTTAGTTGAGACAGAAGATAAGGATTTCTTATTTATCAATATGATTCACCCACTGAAAAGCCTGTTACAAGTGTGAACTTTTAACATCTTTGATAAGGGTCTGAATAATATTACCCACATAAGATTTGTCTCACAATATAATTTGCTTCTCAAATTTTACATACAATGATCCTGCCACTATACATTCAAAACAAATGACATTCATACCATCAGTCCCTCAGCATACTGGTGGACTCACAATTGTATACCTAAGCATGCATTAACCGTCTTATTAAACACTAGGGTACCTATGATTATGTCTCTAGATTCTTTAAAAATAGCATCCTTTCTTCATTTTATACTCACACAGTATTAACTATCCCTATATAAGGATGCTCTTCAAAGAGTAACAAATTTTATAATCCGAGCAGTATGACATACCCCTTATACTCTTTTATCTGCGACTATGATCATCCCACAACCAGATTCTTAATAAGGTTCTTCTGTTCTGATTTATCTTGATTTGCCTGATATATCAGTTACTTTCTTATTCCAGTGTCCCATACCACTGGCAGCTCATACTGAGGGCCCGCACCCCCAATAGAACGCATTCGAATCAAGACACGCGGGTATGCCCTCATTCGAACGTAAGAAAATAATCAATATCACGCACTTCGAGATCAATCATACACGTCAGAACCAACTACCCCCCTTGGAATTATTCATACACAGTCAAGCGATCAATCAAACAATGCACACATACAACATATCAATCCTATGGATCAATCCTGATGTAGAAATAAAACTTCTAGGTCACATTCCTACGCCTATACTTTTCTAGACCATATATCTCAGTCTTACTCCTCATTCCTAAACCTTTGCTCTGATACCAACTGTAATGGTCCCAGTTTTCATAATATCTCCATATATATAAACATTAAATTGATCCACAGATTATCATAATGATCTCCAATAATTTCTTAAAATTTTCGACAGCACTTCCTTTAAAAATACAAGGTTTACTCTGATACATAGATACATACAATGCCAAATATTTCTCATCAATCGTATATCCATATGCAATATCCCACGCAGTTATACAACATTTTCGGCTTAACATCGCCTACTTAAATTCTCACATACATTTAACTTTAGGGATACTACACAAGATAACAATTTAAAGATTTACTTAAGGATAATCTCCTTAGTGTCACCATCTAACATAATCCAACCCAAGATAATACCCAATAAGAGTTCATACCCAAATCTACATATATACATCATCTCCATGTACATGAATATAACCGCATTACTTAATTACAATTCAATATAGAAGCTTGATAGGCCCACACAATGAATGTATTGTACCCTTTCAATGCTCTACCCTTGCCTTTAGCTGTTATTTATCCCTGGCTAGCCCTGAAAACATGAAGCTATGGGGGGTGAGCTCGACAGCTCAGTGAGTGGAGTCAATTTCATTCATAAAAATGAAGCATAGCAATAACGATGTATAATATTCATGGTACTTGAAAATAAATGAATGTGGCACATGAAGTATGTAATAATGCATCATTCTTTATAATTGTGTATTTGCTTCCAGCTATTATTGATGATGCACATAGGGCCGGTATACGGTGTCTCCACTACCACATACAGTAACACATTAAAACATTCTTAGTGTCCCACACTCATACAAACGTATACATCAAGTATAGCCATTTATTCAAGATCACTTGTAAAATACAAATATAAGCATATCACCAATGCCATTCAATGTAAAAGTAATTCCCCCGTCTTCCACCTCCTACCGGCTCCCGCACGGCCCCTTCCTCCTTTTATATATATACATAATTATATGTCAAATCCCCGTCTTCCCCCTCCTACCGGCTCCCGCACGGCCCCTTCCTCCTTTACACTCAAATGCACCATGCACGGTTAAATTATAATATTCATCACAAGCAATTTAAAACTAACTTACATGTCATTTCATATATGGAATGATACTCTCAATGAGTACTTGCCCATTACCATGTATTCTTATGCAAAATTAGTATCCTTGTCTTAACCAAGCATAACACATATACATATATGTACAACATCAAATAACACACACTAATCACATTCATGTCACCCAAAATGAATTCTATTCCGTAACATGCATGTCAATGCCATTGTAAACTATACTTCAAAATGCAAGCCACATATGATATTTGGCGAAATGCTAAATCAACAAATTACTATTATATTTGCAATTTAGTATAAAGCGGTCCAATTTATTTAAAAGCCCCACTCACCATAAAGTTGAGCGTTCTACAAAAGGTTCGTACCGAGCACCGCTTCTTGTTTCCTTTCCGAATAATCACCTCGGGCACCGACATGCTAATCCCCCTATTTAAAAGTAGCAACAACATCACATAATTTAACTCTTAGTTAAATATCAAGTGGATTACAATGTTCTTGTAGAAGAGACCTATCTCACCATTACATATTGCTAGCCTCTTACCCTTGAGAGTATACCAACATGATTATTATGGTTATCTCACGGTTATTTATACAATAATTTGTTTCTAATTAATATTTTCATGGAGTCCAATACCCAACCCCAATTCTTACTATTAAGAAATATCACATAGCCTCAATCCATTCCAATATTCATGCCCACAATATTCATTTAATTAATAACCTAACCCAACAAGTTCTCACCTTCATTCGGAGAGTTCTTCACCAATCCTTTAGCTTCTTCATAATCCAAAACAATGATCCTATACAAGAGAATCAACAAGATATCTTTTAGTACTAGATTCTCCAATAACCTTGAAGGTTATTACTTATTTCACACTCTAATTCTCTGTTAAACATAATCAGAATTTATTGGGTATTAGATGAATTCATCACTAAAATTCAGATCTAGGGCTGAATTTTTACCTTTAAAAACTTGTCTTTTACATAGGGGAACTCCCCAAATCCTTCCCTGGCCAAAGGAGGCTTCCTCCCCCCCGAATCCATGCCGACCCGCGGCCTGAGCCGCCCCCCGCGTGGCCCCGCGCGGCCCCCGCGCGGCTGCGCGCGTGGCTGTGCGCGGCCGCGCGCTGGTGGCGCGCGGTTGCGCCGCCCCCTGGCTTCGGCTGGGGGGTGTGGAGAGAGGGAGAGAGAGAGAGAGAGAGAGTGAGGGGAAGCAGTTCTAGGGTTAGGTTTTGGGAAGAAAGATTTCTTTTTCTTTTTTTTTTTTTTTTCATTAACAGAGAAGAAAGAAGCTCTCCTCTCAAATCTCACGTAAGGGAAGGGATCATTTGCATAAAAACCCCTAAAATCTTAGTCATTACAAAGAGACTCTCCTCTCTAGTCTTGCCACTTGGCCAAGGCTAGGATCAAAATGATCCTAGCCCTACACCTCATCTTTCCATGCACACCAACCTTTTCTAAATAAAATATTTCTAAATACCAAGTATTTTAAATTAAATCATGGAATATGGTTGGTGGGGGTAAGTATATACCATGTATTTTCATTTTCAAGTATTAAAATATATGATACCTTGCATATACATGGTTATCCCTTACCTAAAACATTGATATATTTACATCACACATACTTGTGAAAATTTAATAACACAAATTTCTCACTAAATCATCAGAGAAAAAAAAATAATAATTATATAGACATACGAATTAAAATTTGCATTACCACAGTAATTCATGATTAAAGTACACCAACCTTACAGTTATCCGTCCCAATTATTCAGCATTAACTCATGGCTGAGAATTAAATATTCCTTAGGAAAAGAAATAAATAATAAAAATTCGGGATGTTACACAAAGGGCACGCCCTTTGTTATCAATTTTCTCTATTTATACACCACAAACTTCCATCTCATGGCCAATGTGGGACTAAATGCTTTTAGCTACCTTTAGTCCCATTTTGGCTTTGAATTAGGCAATCTTTAGACTTGAATATCTCATTCATTCGAAGTCGGAATTGAACATGTGAATATACCACGTTCATCCCCAAAGGAAGGAGAACACACTCCAACCATCATCCAATTGATTCGATCAACGGATCTTGCCATAATTCAGCTCAAAGATTCGCTTTATATTCTTCAATTCCAACACAAAATTGGTGGCTTGGCCATGTGGTGGTTGTGGGAAAGCTAAATCCATTGTATCCAACATCCTTGCTGCTGCTCAATGCACAGGATGCATTCGAAACAATGCCACAACTGATGCCAACCCATAGCAGAGAGTGAATTGGAGTAGGCCATCAACTGGCTATGTTGAGGTGAAGAGGAGAAGAGGAGAGACGTCAGAGAAGAAGACGGGGATTCTGGAAGGTGGAGAGGGAGCGAGAGGAGGCGAGCTTGAGGCGGCAACGGAGGGAGAAGTAGGTGTGGATGAGATCGAGGAGGTCGTGGGTGTGGCGGCGGAGGAGGGGAAGATGACGAGAGAAGAAGATGTGATGGGTTTTTTAAGGCTGCAGAAGGGGAGAAGGTGGATCGGTGGTCTGTGGATCGGTGGTCTGTGGATCGTTGTAAGGATAATTTTAGGATTTATAAAATCATATCACGACCCACAGCTATTTTTTAGCCGTTGTCGTCTTGGAGTGGGGTATTTTACATTTTTTTTTTTGCAAAACCCCCCAACAGCTACATGAATGGGAAATTTAGTGTTAGGTGGTATTTGTAATTTTTTTTACAAATAGCCGCCAACGAATAATTGGGTCAAATACTGAAATTTTTGCCCAAAAAAATTATATTTTAACACCCCGTTCCCCTCTATAAATATACCATCTTCCCCACTTCATTTCAGCACAAAAAAAACTCTAAAAATATTTAAAGACTTGTAATTTTTAAATATGAATGATAAAATTTTAAATTAATCTATACTTTAATTATATTTGTATTAATTTATCCAATTTATTGGACTATTAATAAAAAATTTACATTTGTATTCCACAACTTGTAGCAATTTTACCAAATTTTGTGGATTTTTTATTTTTTTTGGAATTTTTAACATTTTTAGTTATACTTAAAAATTCATTTTTTGGATTTTTATTAATCATTTTTAAATTACTGGTCGGGATCGAGTCCCCCAAAGGGAGAATGGGCCCGGGCCAGGCCGTCCTTAAACGTCGATAGGGTTCGGGGCTGGGCCGTACCAAACCCGGCCCATTTTACACCTCTAAGAATAACCTTAATAAAAATTACAAATAATCTAGCAGGTTAATAGTAGAAAATACAAACAGTGTAAATGCTACATAAAATACGTAGAATTTTTCAAAGCCAATACGTCCGATTTAACTGATTCTGTAGGTAGGTAGCTGCTCGTGACCTACCAGTACGATCCCCCATCTCCGCGCTTGTTGCGTGTGCGCCGGAGATAACTTCTTGATCTCTATTTCCCCTCTCCACCCTCAAACACCAAACACTATTTCTCTCCTATCAGAAACCGACACGTCTCAGTTCTTCAAGTTTTGCTAGAACCCGAGTGTGGGGCCCATTCAGGTCGGTACGGGAAAAGCATGTGTCTCTCTCATAATCCGAATTTGACAGGGTGGCGAGATCCCATTTCTTGGTTTCGTTTCTTTCACAATAATAAGAGAGTGAGATGAAATAAAATAATTAACGACTTTGATGATTAATATTTAGTTATTGCTAATAATACAGTCCACATGGCGCCTCCTATTATTTATTCTCTCTCTTTTCTCTACGTCACTACTAGTTTAGCCCCTAATATTAATGAAATAATTAACAACTTTGATGATTAATGTTTGGTTATTGCTAATAATACAGTCCACATGATGCCTCCTATTATTTACTGTATCTTTTTACTTTGCGTGTTTAGCCCCTAATATTACTAATAAACCAACGATATTCCCATTCCAAACAAAAATACGCGAAAAATTACAGTCAAAATTCGATTACTGCACAAAATATCCAAACTACCCATCATTATTACAAATGACAACCGTAGCCATTTATTACGGTGAGGAGAGGAGCTAGATCCCAGGGCGCTAAAGGCTTGACCGACAACACCTTGACGGCGTCAGATCTAACGGCCGTCACGGTTGACGTTGGACGCTAACCAACCAAAACCAACGCCCCTTTCTCTCTCTCTCTCTCAACCCTCGCGTCCGTAGGAGACGGGTCCGCTCCTCCTCTCATCGATCCTCCGCTGGAATTTATCCACGCACCCCCTCCCTCCCTATTTATTATATTTCGACCCTCTCTTTCTCTCTCTTCTTTCTCTCTCCGCGTCTCTCTCTCATCGCCGGCTGAGGGGGCGAGCACCAACGCTCGCTCGCTCGCTCGCTCTCGCCGGGAAAAAGCCTCCCCAGCTTCGAAGAACGCAATAAAAAAAAATTATAGGAAAAGGGGGGATAGTAAAATAAGAAATCAACTGCAGCAGCAGCAGGAGCTCTCCAGAGAGGCGGGAGCAAGAGTTTCTTCGTCTCTCTCTCTCTCTCGCGAGTGAGCGTGCGCACGGCACGAATTTTGATGAGGTCCCTTCGCCGAAGCTCTCCCGCCCTCCTCTTTACTCAATCTCTTTCTTGTCGTACGCCGCAAGCTACGAATTAAAAGCGAGCTCCGATCCCTCCCCTCGCCTCGTCTAGCCTCGAATTAGGGCTGACTCTTCGCTTGGCGTTTTTTTCTCTTCGGCGAGAGAGGCAAGATAGATCGGGTGAGAGTTTGGCTCTATTTTGGCAATTTGGTTCGGAATTTGCTTGATCCGTTGGAATTCTGTGTTGTTGTCTTGAGCTTGCTGATCTTGCTCGAGATTTAAAATTTTCGGTGCATTTTTTACGTTTGTTTAATGTTTTTTGGGGAAATAGAGTATAGTGGTATTTTTGCTTTAAATTTTTACATGATTTAATTTTCATGATTTTGGAAGTATTTTGATTTAATTCTTTTTGTGAGAATTGCGTTATTTTGTACTTTTGGTTTTTGGGAATTGAGTGAGATCCCGGCTTAAATTTTACCCGTGTTTTGCTTTGAATTTCCTTATTATAACTGAATCTTTTATTTTATGTTTCTTTTTCTTGAAATCATTAAGTTGAATATCCTGCATAGTCAATGCTCTTTTTTGGGATCTATCCTTTTTTATTAATTTTAAAATTTAATTTTTTGGGGGAATTCAGCGGGTTTCTTAGCTGGCCACTGTGATCTGAGCTTAAATTGGGCGGTATTTTGCTTTGAATTTTATTACCCCTTGATGTTTTGTTTTGCTTTTCTTTTTTCTAGATGAAAATTTTAAGACAAAATTTGACTCGTCTCTTTAATTCGTGTTTTTTTTATTGGATTTACGTTTGTTCCCCTTATAATTGGGGAATTTAGTTACTTGCGTGATTGGTGTGATCCGAGCTTAAATTGGGCGGTGTTTTGCTTTAAATTTCGTGATGCATATAGGTTTCCTTTCTAAAAAAGATCAGTTGTTTCATTCGAATTCAAGAGCATCTCCTAATTCCAGCTATTGTATAGAAATTTTGAGAGGGAGAAGAAGGAGATCGGGTAAGGCTTGAAAATTCTTCGCGCGAGCTTCAGTATATTTTACTGTAGCTTAATCATCATCCTAAAGATTCCTCTGCTTTTTTCTATTTGAAAAAAAAAAAATCCATGGTGATGATTGTCTAGTTTTTAAAAATTCCATGCCCCACTCTCTCTCTCTCTCTCTCTCTCTCTGGTGTTATTTTACGACAATTCTGCAGTTCATGGTGGGGTTCTAGGCAAGGCCAGTTTCGCTGTATATAGCAGCTTTACCTCTTCTAGTTCCTCCCATATTTTATTCTCCTACTGATAAATCCATATTTTTTTTTTCGTGAACTTTATGTATTTCTTTATATTTTCAGCTCTTGTGATTGGGCACGTATTGAGTAGATTCCTGTTATCTCAGTTTGAATTGGCATTTCTATTTTTCTCCTCTCTTTTTTTGAAAAGTTAATGGTTGGAGTAATTGGTGATCGCGGAATTTTATTCTATCTTCTTATTGAAATTCTCTCTCCCTCTCTCTCGTTTAAAATTTTTTGAATTTTCATCTGTTCTTTATTAAAACAAACTTGTTAGCTCCTCGCAAACAACCTTCTTTGTTTTGTTCCTTTTTTAGAATTCTTCCAGTGATTGAAGATTTTGTTTATTTATATTTAGTGTGAGCAGAGCTCAATATGGTAATGTAAGGGTAGCTTTAGGTTCCTTGATCTTTGGAAATGAAAGAGGTAACTTGAGTTTGAGTCTGTAGCAAATTTCATCAACTCGTTAAATATGTCAATTTCAAATTTCTGATTATAATACTCCTATTCTGAAGTTTTTCTGGCAAATCAACCGAAAAAGTTTTCTTTGATCAGTCTTATTAAGTTAATGCTCCCTCTTTGTTTCCTTGGATTATCAGAATTTTTTCTGTTTTATTTTTTTCTACAGCTTCTTTGTTTCCCTTCTCTTTCTAAAATTATGAGATCATTAATTTTAAATTCTCTAGTCATCTTGAAAGTTATGTAATATATAACGATCTTTTTCTTTGAAATTTTATTTTTGTTTAACTGATGACAAGTTTGCAACGTAAACTTTGAGCACTTTTGCCATTCAATTTAGCATTGCCTATGCCTAATTTTGCTTATTTTGGATGAATTCCAACCATTAGGTAGCAGCTTGGAAGTAGAGTGACTACAACCTTTGAATTTTGTTCTGCTGCATGGTTTTGGAGCCGCAAATGCCATCTGATATCATGGACCAGAGGCATATATCCTCATTCTACAGGTCACCGATGCCGTCACCTTTATTTTCAGAGGAAATGCGGTTTCCTTCTGAGGTATTTGCTTGCAAACATGGATACTTGCTGCCAACATCTTCTTGTTAGCTTTTTCTTCTAGTCCATTATTTGGCAGTTTCGGGAAATAGCATCAATTTTTTTTTTTGTTAAATATCTTTGGCATTTTCGAGTTAGTGGACACTGCCGTAAACTGTCGACAGGTTGGTTTTATTCAATGCCTATGTCCACTTCAGGTTTCTGTTTTTGGTAGAATTTCTGGCACTAGTTTCTACTTGTTTGGTAGGAGAGTACCCTGGAAGGGGAAGAAGTTAGTCCTTTCATTATCAGGATAATAGAAGTAAACTAACAAGTAAAATTTCTCCACAGTGTGGACACATATAGATTCCTTAGCTTTCAAACTATGGTGTTGGATATCTCTATACACAAATCCAGAGAAAAAGGTTCCATTTTAGCATTCCCAGTTTTTCCTCCATCCCTTTAGAGATTCGTTTCATCCTGCCTACTATGTGATAACCACATCACTAGGTGTAATATACGGTTAGTATGATTCCACGAAAATTTCTTTCTTTTCCTGGTAGTGGCACTAACTCGTGCCTGCAAGCCACTGAATGTGTATAGAATCGCTATAAAAGATTTCCCTTTTTCCTAGACGTACATTTTTATTTTCCTTTGTCGTTTATTTCCTTGTTTGCAAACAAATAAGTCTACTTTTGGTCTCTTCTTTTCCATTAAAATTTCAGAATATTAGTATTGTTTGTCTTCATCTTCTTTGTCGAGACGATCCATTGCAGAGAAGATCTGCTTTTCTTTTGAGGTAGAGATTGCTTCAAAACATTGATATGTCATCTCTGTCAATGGCAACTGCTATGATCTATTTCTCCCCTAATTTTAGAATTTAAAGTAATAGCGTCTGCGTTCGTCTCAAAATAGCTACATTGTCATCCATCCTTTTGCAGGCTTTGCCTCAAACATCAGTCGGATGTATTTCACTTTACATCTTTTTGATAGGCATGATTTTGAAGCATTAGCATTTTACTTTATGTGAAACAGATGTGCCTTCCCCAATTTCCTTTATTTATATTGGTCAGTTGATATGTGGATTTTCCATAGTTGCATAGTTTCTGTTTTTCATTTTTCCCTATGGAGCTTTTGCATTTTTATTTCCTTTAGGTTCTGTAGGACATATTTCTTACTTCTTTCTTCTATCTTTTGCTAGCAGAAACACGTTGGATTTTGGAAGACAGCTTCCGTGCCTGATCACTGTGGTGAGTCTTGTTGCTCCACCTATATGCATCCTCCATTTAGTGCTATTCCTGGGTTGCTGAACTGTACTGAAATATCAGCTCCTATTTCAACTTTCTGCTGCCAAACCAAATGTATTGTTGTCAATACAATAGTTTACTGTGTCACAGAATTTTGCAGCTAACAAGCTCTACTTTATTTAAGGTTGAAAATTTATTGTGAGGTCATCACATCACTCTTGAGCTCATCATTGCTAGATTGCATCTTAATTACACAATTCCTTCTAATTCCCATTATTTTCTTAGTTCTATTTGTTGGTTTCTTTTGCTTTCTTTCTTTAATTTCCTTTATTACTTAGCATGTGGATTGTAGTTTGTCAGTTTGATGATTATTCATGTGGATTGTTAGTTTGAGTATCATTCATGTGGATTCACTAGGTATAGGCATGTTTTTGGATCTAAAGTTTCCTTTTCGGGATTTATACAGCTAAAAGCTAATACTTCAAATCTGCCTAAAATATAAAGAAAGACAAATGTTGGCAGTCTTATGACTCTGAAGACACCCATAGGTTTGTCACCAGAGATGTTTTTTCTTTTTATCCATGCTTGCATTGATCTGTTGTGGAAAATGTAAGTGAAGTTTGGAAGTATATAGGAAAGGAGAGGAGAAGACCATTTTATTATTGATGTGGGCAATGCTCCAAATATATAGGTATTACAATATTGCATGATAAGGAAATCTCTAATCCTAATAAGATTAGGATAATATACATTGTTCAACTTGGAGTAGAAAACCAAAATAGAAAATCAAACCTTAGAAACCAAAATAAAGAGAAATCCTAATAGAAATAGAAATCCTTTTTCTACTCTAACATCCTCCCTCAAGCTGGAGTAATAGAGATCAAGTATGCCCAACTTGCTACATAAAATAGAAATCACCACCGCGACCATGGCCACCAACGCCAGTTGACCACATGATCTCACAACGAATCACAATCAACAATCGAGATCTACAGAAACTTTAGATCTCACAATGAATGAACCACGAACAGCGAGATCTATAGCGACGAACCATGAACAACGACGAACTACAAATGAACAATGATGAACCACGAACGACCGCACAACGATCATTTAACGAGGAATCACCATGACCACCACCACGACTACCTCCTCGACCGCATCATGGCCATCATCTCTACCACCATGAACCACGAACGAATAGCGACGAACCATGAACGATCACGCAACGACCATCTAACGACGAACCACCATGGCCACCACAACGACCTTCTCGACCGCCACCACAACGACCTCCTCGACCGCCATGAATCACGAATGATCATCTCGTCCATCTCCCGTCCAACTCAGCGAGGAGTTTGATCCGTGAGATGGACGGAATATGCACTACCTTCAAGTTGCTCTGATATCAAGTGAAGTTTGAAAGTATAGAGGAAAGAGATCTTTTTATTATTGATGTGGGCAATGCCCCAAAAAATATATAGGTATCACAAAACATGATAATGAAACCTCTAATCCTAATAAGACTAGGATAATACACAATGTTCAACTTGGAGTAGAAAATCAAACCAAAATAGAAAATCAAAATAAAGAGAAATCCTAGTAGAAATAGAAATCCTATTTCCACTCTAACAATGTATGAAAGTGACATCTCTTGAGAAGGTCTTTGATGCAATCCAAAATTTACTCAGGGTCTAATTGTAATTTTAATTCTGAAAAAACCAATTGCACTTCTTAATATATGAAGTACATCTTTATTCTACAAGAAAAACTCACTGTACTGAATGGACATAAGCATCAAATTGTATATTAAGAAGGATGACAGAGTCTTGTTTGGCATGGGGCAACAAACAAGAACTAAAAGTATTGTGGAAAGATACATATGTGAGTGAAAACTGTGGAGTATTCCTTTTGATTAGGGATTCTCCCCCAAAAATGGTAAGGTTGAGCAGTTGAAGGAAGAAAAAGGAATCAATCTATATCATAGCGAGTAATGATGAATCAACTCTGGCATTTTTATTAGGCATAACTGAACAATATGATGGAATTCAATGTAGGAATTCTACTTCTTGAAATGCCAAAGGAGAAGTCATGTTAATATGTAGAATATATTTAAGAAACTGGAGGAGAGAATATAAACTGTGACATGCACATGATCTTTTACTGGCAGATCACAAATTCTACAATGAAAGGGTATAAAGGGGAGTGCAAGATTCAGTTATTGAGTTTTATACTGTTGTGCAAAACATTATTACCTGCATCAGAAAGCTGCTTTTACCTGTGCGCATTATGTATTTTTACTATAAGTGGCTAGCATGTGTTTCTAAGGTCCAGTCATCATGTGTTTTGCGCTATTGAGGAATGCTTTTCTTATTTATTAGGGAAATGATTCCGCTTTCAGCTTTCTAAGTGAGTTGTTAAAACAGAAGTGGTTCTAGGTGAGCACAAACAAGGTTTCTTGCAACCTTTTGGTCTACCTATGCTGAACTGACATGCATCTTCTGGACATCATTTTTAACTAAGATGTTGATTTCCATAGGTTATGTAACATTTATCTGAGTTTGAGTATATTGTTAAACCACCAATGTGAATATCCACAGCGCGTATTTAGTATCTATTTTTCAGGCTTTGCATACAAATATGCTCATTTTTGCTATCTTGTTCTCAATTAATCTGTATTATATCTTTTGTTTCCACCTAAAAACAGTGCTGTTTTCTTTTTTGCTGTGTTGAACCTAGTTTGAATCCTTAATCCAAACTTTGCAGGCCTAGAAGCTATGTCATTCATGTCAGGAGGCAAGGCAGTTGCTTCATCACCTCTAGAAAAGATTCGTCCGATGGGAGGGAATTTTGGGGATTGCTTAGAGCTTCCGCATAGTCTTTTCAGAGACCCGAAAAGAAACATTCCGCATAATTTCGGGCATCAGTTGATGGGAGCAGAGAGTACTGCCAACTGTTGGAGAGCTCCTGACCAGGATATTGCATCCCTATCAAAGTTATATGGTCAACCTGCATCGCTATCTGGGGTAGCCAAAAAGTTACACTAAACGGTGCCCAGTATGAGAATGGTCTCTTCTCAAGCTCCTTGTCAGACATATTCAACAAAAAATGTGTGTTTTACTCTCCCTCTCCTGTTGCATGCTTTATTGCTGCATATAACTGCCAACATATCAAGAATACATTAAATAATTAAGATCGATGTTATAATTTGCTCCTCAAATTTCGAGGGTTAATATTTCAAGCCATGAAGGTTTTTTTATTATTTGTCATATTTATTCATTAGTACCTAAATTTATTCAATACTGGTTTTCCTTTGCGCATTGATGATGCAGTGAGGTTATCATCAAATGATGTCACTGTTTGTCAATCAACACAGTCCAACTTTGCGGAAGATGGAGCTTTTGAATCTTTAGAAGAAATTGAAGCACAAACAATTGGAGATCTCCTTCCTGATGATGATGATTTACTCTCTGGAGCTATTCACGATCTTGGGTATGTTGCACAATCCAACAGGGATGATGTTGAAGATGATCTATTTTCTAGTGTAGGCGGCATGGAACTAGAATCAGATGATAATTTCAGTTGCAAAAAAGCTGCTGAATATGATTATGGAGGTTTTAATGGCCAACAACGGGGATTGTATAACCTTCCTGCCAGTGAAATCCCACGTGGTGAACAACCCACCAGAACTCTTTTTGTGAAAAATATTGATAGTAACATTGAAGATAGGGAGCTCAGGGTTTTTTTTGAGGTATTCTTGTTACTATACTTTGGACTTCTGTGATTAGGTTGGTTGGTATTCCATCCTTAATAGGCTATATCTCCTTATCTGATGTTCCTTCTCCGTGTTTTCAGCAATATGGAGACATACAGACACTTTATACATCCTGTAGACATCGTGGTTTTATAATAGTATCATACTATGATATCAGGGCTGCACAGAATGCAATAAGAGTGCTTCAAACCAAGTCAATTAAGGGCCAGAAGCTTGACATACAGTTTTGCATTTCAAAGGTATACTCTCCCCACAAATTTTCTCTACTGGTCTTACTATGACAACAGGATTATAGACACCATTTATTTCCTTTAATATTTGAGCCTGTCCTTCCTGTTAAGCTTGGCAATTTGAATCTACTTTAAACTTAGAAATCTAAAGGGACTTACTTATCACAAGTACGCCTTCAAGAATATAAATATTAAGTATATTATTAAGCCTGTTAAACATTAGCATTATACATGCTGCTGTAGGACAATATTTAGAGGAGCTATAAAATGGAAAATTTTGTGGGGGAGAAGTGAAAATATTAATTGCTGCTTCTGATTTAGTTTTTAACAGGTTTCAATGCCCAAAACAACAACCTCCATGGGCAGAGAGAATATCCATTGGACCCAGACGCAGTTATCACATGTCTAGGGCCTGTTAGGTAGGTTAATAGTGCATTTGCATCTTGTCAGTGGTGCTTAGTAAATGATGCTATGATAAGCGGTTGATGTGAAACACATATGCATGTATGGAAATCAACAATAAAACAATAGATAAAGATAGAATTTTTACCTCAAAGTGAAACTAGATAAAGATAGATGCAAACTAGATGCATGTACCAAATACAATGCGGAAAATCAATGAAAAAGTAGATACAAACTAGATAAAGATAGAACATTTACCTCAAAGTGAAATCATAGACGAGTTTTCAAACGATTTATTCTATCCAAAATGATCCCAACTAACAGAACCAACGATGTTCTAAGATCGACACATGATCCCACGAACAGACCAGTGCCGCTCTAAGATCGACATATTATCTCTGCCGAACAGACCATGATGCTCTTGGGATCGACACGTGACCCCTAGCCGAACTTGGGATGCTCTGATACCACTTATTACACCTTTTTCGGAGGAATCCAAATATCCAATACACACGGCATTCACCAAGATCAGTGTAACAGTGTTGATTCAATCACAAACCAATATAACACGAATACATATACAAGAGAGAAAGCGAGAACAAACAATTTAATGAGGTTCGACAATTTACATGCGTCCTTGGGACAGAAAGGAGGGAGAAGATCTTATTCATTCAACTGAGTTACAATGGTTACAAATTGATCCAAATAAAGAAGAATTTTCGTGAAAAACTAACCTTAGAACTCCTAACACAAATCACTTCTCTCAAGGTTACAAAATAAGGTACACCACCCCTCTGTATATAGCCAGAGATTCCACGAAGAAAAAAAAATATCTACAACTCTGAAATTGGATCAGAATCCGAATAAAAAATCACTCAAGAAAACGCTAGAATATCGCAGATGTCGACAGCTCCAAGACTGAGTTGACCCAAACTCTTGGTTTGGTCCCATGCCGACAGACTGAGCCATCTCTGTCGACTGCTACAAATGTATGTCGACAGCTACATCTCAGTTGTCGACAGATTGACAAATATCAACTCTGTTTGGTGTATCCATATATCCGATCTCAACCGCCTTCACGCGCCTGTCGACCGCGGTCTGCTCATTTCTTCTTTCCATTGTGCTCATCGCGCACTTTGAACTCCAAATTTCTCTGGTATATCCAATTGAGTTTGGAACTCCAATTTTCATCTTCTCTCCCACAAAGACCTCATAGTTAGGGATGGATTCTACTGTTGCTACTTAATTGTTCAAACATTTCGAGAACTTAGGCTGGTTTCCTTGAACCCTTTGTGCCATTCATACCATCGTGGCTTCCCTTTGATCCATATAATGTTTTAAGTGCACTGGCTGGTAGTATTTCCTTTTCTCTATCTTAATGAACCTTAAGTTTGGTACCTTATCACTGCCACTGTCTTCCCTGATTAACTACAGATTGAACCATTTTTCTTGCTACCTTATCACTGCCATTGCCTTTCCCAATTAGTCCAAATTGTCACAACCAGCTGTGAATTTAATGCAATATTGCAATCTTTAATTTTTGGGCAAGAAAATGGATTTGCCATAATATCTGGAGGAGTATTTGGTGGATGAGGATCTTGCCTTAGGATTCACATGGTTGCACAAATAAAGCTTGTGAAGAGCAGGAGGGTCTATAGATTAGCACATTTACTTATTTAAAGCAAACAATATCATCACTTTTACTTTAATAAGACCTAGTTCATTGCCTATCTTTTTACTTCCTTATTGATCAAGCTGTGGATGTCTTGTTCTGCGGGTGCAAATACTCAGCGTGAATGTTTTATCTTTAGGCTTACTCTAAAAATGGCTTTCTATATTAGATTTTCATTTATTGATTATAAACAACCTGTTAGCAGGACAATCCTTCAGAGAGAGATGTTAGCGAGGGTGTGCTCCTAGTAACCAACTTCGAGTCCTCTATTTCAAATGATAATCTCCTTCATATACTTGGTATATATGGGGAAATCAAAGAAGTAAGATGGTTTTGACGCCCCTCTTTTTGGATAATTTCTGTAAAATATGACACTAAATCCTGTTTCTTGCTGTGGTTTACAGATCTGTGAAATTCCACAGCAGAGGCATCACAAATTTGTAGAGTTTTTTGATGTTCGAGCTGCGGAAGCTGCTCTGTTGGCTTTAAACAAGTGTGATATTGCAGGCAACCGAATTAAGGTTGAACCATGTGGCGTAAGAGGTGCAAAATTCAGGTATATCTTTGAGATCTTACTGTTTCTTTCCTCTCAAGATGAGCTTCTTTTATAGCATAGAGTTCTGTAGCTTTGGTTTGTAATATTTATTCTTTACTTGAAATTCTAGTGTTACATTAGAATGCTATTATCGTAAAAGTGACTATATAGAGATCTAGGATAATTGGTTTAATGGTTAGGAGAAAAATTAACAAAGTTTGTCCTTGAGTTTAGTGAATATGTAGAGATCGACGATAGTTGAAAATATGGTATGTTAATGTGGTTGAAATTAAAAGAGAAACATCAAAATGGGGTTCTTATAGGTGAAAGTTGTGTGAGAATCTTGCAGTCATGTAGATGTAAGTATAATGTGAAATAGATAATTCTAATAAAACTAGTAGGCAAGAAGGGTGAATATTAAAAATGCATATGCACCCTGAAGTACGACTTACATGAAAGCATAAAAGCATGATTTTGGATCATATGAATGAACTGAATTGAGGAATGTAAAAGAGATTAGTTATCTTAGGTTGTTTAAATTTCATCGTTTTGTAAAAGATGGCATGGAATATGTGGAGGATAGAGGTGGTGGATATGGATTATTTATTCTAAAATTTTGCAATGATACTGACCTTGCATTCGAAAATATTTGTTTTAAATTGGGAGAAACCTGATAGTCAAATAGTAGAAAAACCCTTTATACAAATATTTTCATGAATTGTTTTTCTCCAGTGAAAAGATTATAAAGTTATGAAGGGAGTGATGTAGTTTGACAACTGAAAAATATAAGTATACAACACCACCACCAACAAAGCCTTCATCCAAATATTTGGGGTTGGCTACATGAATTATTTTTCTGCATCAACTCTGTTACCATATCCTCAATCCATGTTCATTGAGGTCTATTCTTAGTCCTCATTGCTCTGTCAATGCGGTTGTATCAATCTTCACTCTAATTTGTGCACTCATGGTATCTGTTACACATCTCAACTATCTCAAATGATTCTCTTGCATCCTCAAGTCATATCTTATCCTCATTACCTCTACCTTCTTACAAATGCATTCATTTCTCATCTTATCTTTTAGTGTATTTCCATTCATCCATTTGAACATTTTATTTCAGCTACACATCATTTGTATGTCATTATATGTTGTTTCTTAGTTCCCCACTGTCCTGATTGGTAAAATGCAACTAATACAACAACAACAACAACTAAGCCATTTGTCCCAAGTATTTGGGGCAGGCTACATGAACCAAAAGAGATTACACCGGATCGGGCACATGGATCAGTTTTCTCCACTCATTCCTATCAAGCAATATGTCTTCACTAAGACCTTTAGCCTCTATATCTTGTCGTATTACCTCCATCCATGTTTTCTTCGGTCTCTCCTGCGCTCTTTTAATTTGCCCTAAATTGATATGTTCTACTCGCCGGACTGGCGCATCTGTAGGTCTACGTCGCACATGACCAAACCATCGTAGGCGGTTATCTCTCATCTTCTCTTCTATAGTGGCTACACCTATCTTAGTACGAATATCCTCATTTCTCACCTTATCTCTCCGCGTGTTACCACACATCTAACGAACCATGCACATCTCTGCTACACTCATCTTCTGGGCATGATGTTTTTTTATAACCCAACATTCTGTGCCATATAATAAAGCTGGCCTAATAGTAGTCCGATAATAATGGAATGTTCTGATCACATAAAACTCCTGTTGCGCTCCTTCATTTCAACCAGCCGGCTTAGATCCTATGGTTGACATCACTATCGATCTCTCCATCTTTTTGGATAATAGAACCCAAGTACTTAAAATGATTACTCATCGGTATTTCTTGTCCATCTAGTCTCACAATACTATAAAGTGCAACTAATCATGTACCTTTTTTTAATTCTCTAGTCAACTTCACCGGTGATACCTGAAAATGGATGCTTTGGCAGTTTTCATAATTTTCATCATTTCTACTTCAGTATCAAATGTTTTCTAGATATATACTTTTTCAATTGTTCTTGCGGATATCTACTGCAGCTGAAGACCTATCCCTTTTAAACCTCCTTGATAGAATTTGAAATCAAAACCTTTATGCTTGTGCCCTTTTCAGCTTGGGCTTTAGAGAAACCACCCATCAGTCTCTTTTCGTTTCATATAACTTTGTCTTCATGTATTTAATATCAATTTTCTGGACTCTCATTTTCTGACAAAATTTTAATATGAACAGCTCGATGCAACAATTATCAATGGATCTGGAAGAGGAAGAATCAAACAGATGCAGGCAAGAAAAGAAACTCTCTTCAGAATGCTTCGGTATGATGTCTGGCTCACCTATTTATTGCAAGTCTCATCTTTGTGGTTATCCGTGTGATATTTTTCATTGTGATCGAAGGAAAATGATCTGATTGTGGTAACTTTTTGATCCTCGACACATCTGACGCTTGTTCGCTTTCTGTTTGTGTCGCTTTGATGTTATAGTCATTAGACAACATGGATTTTGCATTCACTGACCCTTAAAGTTCAAAACTGAAAAATATATAGTGGGATCCCAAGTTCTAATTCTATATTAGCGCTGGGTTCTTTTGAAGTATCATTCCCTTTTAATGTTGAAATATAGCATTCCTTTGTCTTATATATTATGGTTTGCGTGTCAGTTTCTTCTGGATTGATGACGCTTGGGGCAGATATTTCCAGTGGTCTTCATAAAGGAGCTATCCAGGGAATGTGCACTGCATTTGAAATGCAGAATATCCCGTCTATCGGATCCAAGTTTCGTGGAATCTCTTCCAGTACGCCTCATAATTTATCCTCTCTGGCCAGGGTTTCAATGGTCGGGAATCTCAGCAATCAAGCTGGCAATTCTGAGCTCAGCCATTCATTTGGACAAATGAATTTTGGTTTACAAAGCATATCAAACTTTCCCAAGTTCCGAGATGGCATAATGAGTGGTATCCCTTTCAACTCCCCAAGCACCATGCCGGCTATGGCTATGAATGTCAGCTCCACCCTTGCTAATGAAATTGACAGAAACATTCATAGAGTTGGTCCTGGTGGCCATTGCAGCCATTCTTTTGAACACAATGAATCTGGTTAGTTCGATGAAATTAACTGATGCAATGATTCTCGATGACACTGTTTTATCTTTTAGTATAAGCTGTAGTTTTGTTTGTTATGGAGTGGATCCTCGCATGTCACCTATTTTTGTTCCTGACATAGCTCTCTCTCTCTCTCTCTCTCTCTCTCTCTCTGTGTGTGTGTGTGTGTGTGTGTGTGTGTGTTAATTCCTAAAGTAGAAGTTAAAAGCTTTCCTACTATGATTTGCACTACTTTATGTGGGTGCATGCGCACGCATGCAATTTGACTGCATACTTTATGTAAAGACGATTTTAACAAACCTGAAGTCTTTTTTCTCTTTCTGTCACAATAACTATATCCATCTTTTATGTTGCAGCATTCAATGTTTCTGGTAATGGAAGTTGCCCTCTTCATGGCCATGAATATATGTGGAATAGTTCTAATACATATCGCCACCATCATCCTGGTTCCGTGATGTGGCAAAATTTATCACCATTCATGAACAATATTCCTGCTCAATCTCCACCTGTGCATGGGCTTGCCAGAGGGCCATCTCATATGTCGAATCCTGTTTTACCTCCACCCCAGCATGTTGGTTCTGCACCTGCTGTGGAACCCTTGCTTTGGGACAGAAGACACAGTTTCAATGGGGATGCTACTGCTTTCCATCCGAGTTCTCTTGGAAATATGGGATATTCTAGTTGTTCTCCGTTGAATTCACTGGAACTTCCTTCTCATAACATGTTTCCTCATGCTGGTGGAACCTGTTTAGACGGTTCTGTTTCCCCTGTCCATGTCGGTATTCCTTCCCCTCAGCAAAGGGGCCACATGTTTCGTGGAAGGAACAATGTGAATCCAATGCCCAATTCACATGATTCTCCTAATGATCGCATTAGAAGCCGAAGAAGCGATCCAGGTGGTAATCAGTCAGATAGCAGAAAGCAATATGAACTTGATGTCGACCGCATTGTTAGAGGAGAAGACTCACGAACAACCCTAATGATAAAAAACATTCCTAACAAGTGAGTGAACAAGTCATCTTTTTATCGGTTCATCTCCAACCTTAGCATATTTTCCTATATACAAGTTTATCTAAATGTTGCATAACTGATTTTCAGGTACACTTCAAAGATGCTTCTGGCTACTATTGATGAGCAACACAAAGGAACTTATGATTTTATTTACTTGCCTATAGATTTTAAGGTAACTGGATGGAACAATAATGTTGTTTAGTATTGATGCGCTTGGATGCCATTAATTGTTAGTCATTAGCTAATTTCCTTCTGTTTTCTTTCTCAGAACAAATGTAATGTGGGATATGCTTTTATCAACATGACTGGTCCACAGCATATTATCCCATTTTATCAGGTTATATTCCTTCACATTCCCATAACATGTCCTATTTTATCTGGTTTTCTCCCATGGCATTTCAATTGCTAGAACATGGTGGATACACGAGTTCTTGTCAAATTCACAGTGTTCCAAGAAATTTATATTCAGTTTAATTGTGATGCTGACCCAAAGACATGGAATAAAGGCTTTGGTGTTTTTCTTCTTGTTTTTATTATCCTATATAATGATGCTAATTTTTTTTTTTGTTTTGCAACATAGGTATTATGTATTAAGTTAACAAAATTTCCTTTTCTAAAAAAAAAATGTGCTCGTCTTGTGCCCTGAGATCTGAAATAGTCCAGCGTGTCTTTTGCAGGCATTCAATGGCAAAAAGTGGGAAAAGTTTAACAGCGAAAAAGTCGCATATCTTGCCTATGCTCGTATTCAAGGGAAATCAGCTCTTATTGCTCATTTCCAGAATTCAAGCTTGATGAATGAGGATAAACGGTGCCGTCCAATTCTTTTCCATTCAGAGGGTCCCAATGCAGGAGATCAGGTATAAAACTATCACCCGCCACTCAGATACTTCAGAATTTATCTTTCTTTTAGTGATAAATGCAACATTCCATCACACTGTATATTCTGTCATCTGAACTATACCTTTTACTTGCACTTGAGAAGAATTTTGTAAGGCTACTTAGTTTAACGATCTTAAACTGCTTACCAATAGGGATTGTGTCTTATTCTGAAAAAATATGATAGATCTCTTTTCTGCTTGGTCTTCTAGGATTCACAGAAACTTCCTCTCGCTCATAATGCCCTGCCCTTTGCTGATGGAGACCAGTCAGCTCTAGGCCTTATAAGAGTTAAATATAGAGCATATGATGGACAAATATATATGGCGTACATCCCCATCTGCAATCAACCTAGCACCTTGTCCTAAAGCTGATATCTTATTTACACTTTCATTTGTTGCACTTCATGTTGGCTGACAGAGGGTTAAACCGAGCAAAATACAAGTACCAATTCCACTCCAATAAACAGCCATATCAAATTGAGGTTTACTGGTGGCAGTTTCAATCATACAATTCTTCAGTGGTGCACTAAAAGGAATATTTTGCATGTTCTTAATCAAAGAATTAACTCTTACGATTTACCAGCTTCCACTATCTTCAACCTGTAGAAACTATGTTGCTCTAATGAGATTTGTCATAGCAAACTACCATGCATGGTGTTGATGCCCTCCTGAATTATTTTTTTCCCCATTTCATACCGGATGTCCAAACTCTCTTTTGTGCAGTTTTCTGAATGAGACATGTTGGTTGATATTTATTGCACTTTCTTCATGTCATAACTAGGACAAGGAAAAATGTTTGTATAATGATAATGGTGCTGATGTTCTTGGCACTTTTTATTAGCGGTTTTACAAAGTCATGATAACATTTTTTTTTTTAAAATCTCGTCTTTCAAGTACCATGACTGATTGTGCTGAAAACACTCTCTCTACGGAAATTTGCATTTAACATGTATTGAGTTTCAAGAAAAATTTTGCTGGGCATATTACTAATTGTTGTATTTTCCAGGAACCCTTCCCGGTGGGTGTCAATATCCGGTCTAGGCGATCCAGGGCTAATACTGAAAATCACCAGGGGAGTCCATCAGGCTCTTCAAGTGGGGAGGAATCCTCGAATGCAATGGGCTCTTCATCAGATTCCAGCAAGGGGGGGAACTGAGTGATCGAGCTGAGACCGGGCCAATTTTCCTGCGGCTTTTTTGTGTGGAAACCAATATGTAACCAGTATGTTAGCAGTGTTTTTCGAAAGTTCTCTTCCTGTGTATAAGCTGTAATTTTGTCTGCCAAGGTAGCGTGGGTGGGAGGAAGAGATTTTTGAGATTTTGGGTGAATTGTATGAGGTACAGATTTATGTACAGGAGTTTCAGAGGGAGGAGGAGGTGATGGTGATGACCGTTGTTTTCTCTCTTCAGTTCCCATTTTTCTTGCATGGAGGCCTCCTATGCAATTTTCTTCCTCTTTTTGTTAATCGTCTTTTGACTCTGGAAGCCCCATGGTGGGGAGCTGGTAATGGTTCTTTCTTTTTGGAGCTGGAGAGTGTCGAGTGTCCTGTTCCAATGTTTGTGTAAAAATATTTCTCATGTTTTCTATAACATTGTGTTATATATATATATATATATATATATTATATATATATATATATATATATATATATATAGAAAAATGTATATCAGCCTGCGGGCTGAGAGTACTATCTCAGCCTGCGGTGACGTGTCTCAATTTGTCACTTCACTGACTTGAGGCACGCTTTTAGGAAGAAGTTAAATTACCAAATACTCCTTATGAAAAATAACTCTTTCGGTAACCTTCCTTATTGTTTATTATTATTTTTTTTTCCCTTTTCTTGCCGCTCTTTATAGGTTTTAGGTTATTCTATATGAATTACTTTTCCCCCTATTTCTTTACCTCTTTTTGAAAGATCTAGTTTCTCTTTTTCAGCCTGCGATAAACTTTTTTCTGAAAATATAAAATCTTTTCAGATCAATTTTTTCTCCAAAATATTTAATGTCGACGTCTGAGCAGTCTACTGGCGATCTAAATATGAAAGATATTGCATCTGGTTCTACTTTCTCTCAGAATATTGAAAATCTTGAAGGGTTGACATCTTTGCATGTCGATCAACAGGTTTTAATTGTTTCATTTTTTTAAAAACAATTTCTTAAATATTGAATTTTTCTCTTTAAGTCTATGAGGTACTGCGACCTATAACAAATGATTTAAAGTTTCAGAAATGCGATCATTTTAATATTCGGTCGCAATCTTATTTGAAAATAATCTCCGGTTGTGAAATCTTTTTTTTTTGGGTATGCGTCTTAGGTCGCAGTCTTTTGTAAGGAGTAATATAGCATTCTTCACATACGGGTAATTGCGACTTAAGTCGCAGTCTTTGGTAAGGAGTAGTATAGATTTCTTCACATACGGATAACTGCGACTTAGGTCGCAGTCTTTAGTAAGGAGTAGTATAGATTTCTTCACATACGGATAACTGCGACTTAGGTCGCAATCTTCATTAAAGGAGTATTATAGATTTCATGTCGTATGTGAAATCTTATTTTTATTTACTGCGACTTAGGTCGCAGTCTTTAGTAAGAAGTAATATAGATTTCTTCTCATACGGATAACTGCGACCAAGGTCGCAGTATTTGATAAGAAGTAATATAGTTTTCATCTCTTATGCGACCTTAGTCGCATTTATATAACTTATATTTTATAATACAGTGATATCTAAAAATATTTATATTCATTTAATTCGTGTAATAGTTTTTTGTAGGATATGAATGCACATGGAGAAATGTCTGGAAGCTCAGATAAGTTTATAGGGAAACAGTTCCTGTCGGATATGGAAGCATACAATTTCTACAATTGTTTTGCAAGGAATAGAGGTTTTAGCGTGAGAAGAAAAGGTACAGATAAGTCACGGAAGCCTCCTTATGAGATTATTTGCAGAAAATTTTGCTGCAATAAGGAAGGTTTGAAGAAGTTGTGTGACAAAAGACAAGAGGGGCTTACAGTGCATCGTCGAGTTAACACTAGAGTAGCTTGTCCTGCTGAGATGCATATCCGTCTTCCTTTTTTTTGGACAAAAGACATTGGGTTATCACAAAATTTGTTGATACTCATTCACATGAATTGTCAAGCCCGGATAAGGTACATCACTATTACTCTCACCAGAATCATCGTTCAAAAATTAGCAGAAGCATTATGAGTAATCTGGTTGATGTTGGAATGCGGCCTTCAAATATTTCCCGCGTTGTTAATGCAATGAGCCAGGGAGAAGGCTGTGAAGAAGTGAGCCCTTAACAAGTTATTGATTTCACTCGTCAACGTAGAAATAACTGCGGTCACCAGTTTATTGCTATTATCAAATATTTTCAAGAGAAAGCCGAGACCGATCCAGAATTCTTCT
This sequence comes from Agave tequilana, assembly GCA_038442645.1. NCBI lineage: Eukaryota > Viridiplantae > Streptophyta > Magnoliopsida > Asparagales > Asparagaceae > Agave > Agave tequilana. The sequence goes on along the minus strand of JAVJIF010008448.1, from coordinate 45,840 downwards.
TTTCAAGTGAAGTCGATAACGCGGGCAGACTTAGAAGCATTTTTTGGGCTGATGGAAGGGCTATTTCGTCGTATCTGAGGTTCTGTGATGTGATCGTTTTTGACACAATATACAGGACTAATCACTTGAGCTTGCCATTTACTCCATTCACTGGAGTAAATCATCACCGGCAGTCAATTTTGTTCGGCTGTGCATTACTTGCTGATGAGCAGAGGGATACTTTTGTTTGGTTATTCCAAAATGGCTCAAGTGCATGCATGGAGTTGAACCGAAGCTGATTATTACTGATCAGGATGCGCAGATTGGTGAAGCCATCAAGATTGTTTTTTCAACTTCTCGGCACCGTTACTGTTTCTGGCATGTGCGAAAACATATTGCCGAGCAACAAATCCCAATGGCAAACAAGTATGGAGAAGATATGGTCTCTGATTTCCATGCTTGGTACACCTCCCGTGATATAAGCACTTGTGAGGAACGATGGCGTATGATGAATGAAAAATATCAGTTAGAAGAAGAAGATGACAGTTGGTTGATGAAAATGTACAGGCTGGGTGGACATTGGGTTAATGCATATCTCAAGGATGTTTTCTGCGCTGGAATGACAACCAGTCAGAGGTCCGAGAGTATTAATTCCTTCTTTGATTGTTTTGTTAACTCAAACACTAAACTAGTGGAATTTGTTCACCAATATGATAAAGCTGTTGCTTCCCGTCGTACATCTGAATCTCTTCAAGATTTTAGGGGTTTGAATTCTGTGCCCAATTGTACATCCAATTCATATGAGATTCAGGTTTCGAAGTTGTATACACCGAAGATTTTTCAGTTGTTCCAGAAGGAATGAGAAGTTGTAATGACACTATTTTCAGAAGAGGTGGAACATGACAAACCTGGATCAATATATTTGGTTGGTAATTTTTCAGAATCAAAAGACAATTGGGAAAAGGTCAGTTATGATAAGCGCGAGGAACTTCATGTTTCTTGTAGTTGCTCGTTATTTGAAACAGAGGGTATCCTATGTAGACATATTCTGTGTATTTTGTGGCGCAGTCACGTTACACATATACCGGAATCATATATACTTCAGAGATGGAAGTTGGATGCTCGTTACAAAAATGTTGCAATTGAAAATGGCATGAATCCTTTTCCCAGTCAGGGCACTCCACGGACGGCTAGATTTTGGACAATTCGTTCAAAATTTAATGCAATTCTTGAGATGGTCGCTGATTCTGATATCCATCTTTCAAAGTTGGAGGCAGTTTTGGAAAGTTTTGCCCAAGATACCACTAGAGAATACAGAGCCATGTTAGGAAATGATCATTCATCACAGCCTAAAACTGCGGTTGGTTCCAGTGGATCCGTTGTCGTATTGCGAGATGGTGAAGAATTGAATATACGTGATCCAATTGGTCCTGTACCAACCAAGGGGAGGCCTAGAGCTGCATCCAGGCTTAAGTCTGGTTTTGAAGATTCTATATATCAGAAGGAAGTTAAGCATCGAAGATGTGGTAACTGCCAAGAGCTGGGCCATTACAAGACTGATTGTCCGTTACTGGTATTACATTAAACCTGTTAATCATTTTTTTAATACCGATTAATCTTTAAAATTCTTACTATTTATTTTTTTATTGGCAGAAGAAGTAGGTTTGGGTTGCCTCCATCTCGAAGGAACAAAGACTTCAATTTTTATGAAGTGCGACCATGGTCGCACAGTGTATAGAGATTAAGTCGCAGTCCGCCACTGGCGTGTCATTATAATCAGATTTATTATCATTCTTTGATTTCTACTGTATTATTTTTGTATGTAGTTGTACTTTAAAGTTTTACTGCTACAAAATTCTACTCTATAGTTTAATTTTTTTGTATATAATGTAGTCAGAGTCTTTGGTCGCAGCGTACATTTAAACTGCGACGTTAGTCAGAGACTTTGGTCGCAGTGTACATGGTTAATTGCGACCAAGGTCGCAGTGTTGTTATTGATAAAGATGGCCAGCAATTGCAATCTAGGGTCATATTACATGGACTGCGACTAAGGTCGCAGTACGTTAGTTAGGTGTTTCCTTTATATTAACATGCATAGCGACCAAGGTCGCAGTGTTGTTTTTTATTAAGACTCCCGCCAGCAATTTTGACAAAGGTCGCAGTTTTGTTGTTTTATTAAGACTGCTGCCAGCAACTACGACCAAAGTCGCAACCTTCATTTTAAAATTTACTTTTCGGGTGAAATAATTTAATTATTAACTGCGACCTTGGTCGCAGTATATTCGTTTAGCGTAAAATAGTTAAAATGAAAATTTGTAACAATTGTACAGCATTTTCTACCTAATCCCTTGGACCACGTGAATATCTCCCAAATTTATTTTCTACCTTTTCCCAAAAAATTATATACTTCCTAGGTGACTATTCAGTTATCAAAAATAGTTTAAAAGATATTACACTATAACTTTAACTTACTTTGAACTGTAAAACAGTTCATTATTGCGACCGTAGTCGCATTGGGAACTGATAAATGATTAAGTAACTGCGACCATTAACGCTATCTCGATTAAAGTATCGCCGCACAAGGAAACACTGTATCTCAAACAGGTCAATACTGCGACTTTGGTCGCAATATAATTACTGAACGCATGTTTGTTTCTAACATCAGTACGCAATAGTAAATTCCAAGTTGTAACAAATGTAGAATGGAAATAATCAATGGAACTTATTATAAATAAATCTATAGAATTGTTTATAAATTAAATCAATACAACAAAAAAAATTATGCAATGAATTGCAATTGCAATTATTTATACATTTATAAAATAAAAAATTGTTCTATACAATAAATTGTCAACTGTTAATCATTAAATACTGTCCTTCGTATAATTTCTGTTTCTTCATCCCAACTCTTCTCTCTATCTGCAAGTATCATGTATGCAAGCTCACTTCTTAGTCTCTGTACATCAGCATCCGTAACATCATCAACAGCTGATGGACTACCAGACGCTATGCTTTCCATGTACTTGCATACATATACACCGCAATCAACACTGAAAATTTCACAGAGTAATCATTAAATGAAATTAGATTTCAAAAAATTATATATGAAAGGTAGAAAATATAAAAGGTAAGGAGATGTCAAAAAATTATATACCTGTTTGTTTGTTGGGGGCATCTTCTGTATTTTATATTTATTTTTCTCATTAATTTATGGAAATCAATCTGAAAAATCTTTATTAATCTTTCTTTCTGCAATGTCAATAGAAACAAAAATTAGTATTAATAAAATTAAATGCCAGTTTTCAGTAATCGAAATATTAAATTTCAACTCACCATTGTTTTTGCATCTTTTTGGTAAAGATGTAATATACTACTTTTTTTGTCAGCTGGAACCAAAGAGTTGTAAAAAATCCGCTCTTGTGTATCGGCATCAAATACCAACAAGGTCCAGTGAAATCCGGATTCGTCGGCACTATGTTTGTGATTGATCGGGAAGAACATGTACTGCACATCAGCTGTCCAGTTTTTCAACAGCTTCTGCTTGATGAAATGATCTTCCAAATCTTCACTTTTATTTACAACACCGTGCTGCGGACAAGAAGAAAAAAATAAATAAAATACAAAATGAATTTAAAATATAATAAAAAATTAATTAAAATAAGAAGTCATTAAGTCAAGACAAGACACTGCGATCAAGGTCGCAGCATTTCTTATTAGCATATTTTTTAACTGCGACCTTAGTCGCAGTACATGAGTTAGTCGCAATACATCTTAATTATAAACTGCAACCTTAGTCGCAGTACATGAGATAGTACGACCTTAATCGCAGCTGCGACCATAGTCGCAGTACATGCCTACACAGAGAGAACATGAGTTTGTCGCAATACATTTTAATTATAAACTGCGACCTTAGTCGCAGTACATGCCTACACAGATAGAGAACATGAGTTAAGTCGCAATACATTTTAATTATAAACTGCGACTTTAGTCGTAGTACAATAGTTAGTAGCAGTACATTTTAATTATAAACTGCGACCTTAGTCGCAGCTGCGACCTTAGTCGCAGTACACGCCTACACAGAGATAGAGAATATAAGTAATCTGTTCCACAATTGATATTATAGTAAACCGTAAAGGAGAAAGTAGATTTTTACCCAAGCTTCGCTCCGGAAGAATATGCTTTTTAGTCCTTTTCCCTTCTCTAGATGCTGCATGTAAAAATGAATTATATTTGCATCAAAGTCTCTACTGAATATCAGGTCCTCAATGTCATTCCTTATAATAATGATTCCGTTGTCGGTACCTGATACGCAGTAGAGCTGCATGATATTCAAAACAAAGTTAGTAATTTAAATGTTCTTATATAAAGGTATAACAGATTTTTTGATATGAATTAACTTACTCAGAGAAGGACTTGTCGAAGAAATTTTTTATAAGAGCTTGTTGATGGGGCTGCAGAATTCTGTATGCTCTGGTTTCGATTAATTCTCTTGATTTTGGCTCAGTAGAGGAAATCTCTTTGTCGCCGAAACCAGCGGCAGAACTCACAGCCGCAGGCTGTGGAAGTGGATGTTCCTTTTTTTTCTTCTTCTGTTTTGGATATACGAAGTCGGAGTCATCGCGATCTCTTTCAGCGCGCTTGCGTTCTTTGACTCCCCTTTCAATAGTTCCTTTAGAGTATTCCAAAACAGTTTCTTTTGAGGATTGCTTCTGAGGCGGAGTATGTTCTTGAATTTCTTCTTCAGAAGCTCTATCTCTTTGGATTTCTTGAGTCATTTGAGTTATATTCAGAGAAAAACTTGGCATATCTTCTCCAGTAATATTTAAAATAGACTCAGAACCCATGATTTTATCCTCTTCCAGTTTTTTTTCTTCTCCTCTTCAGCCTGCTTCTCCATCTGTTCTTTCATTCTTTTGTGCTCCTTTTCCTCTTCAACCTTCCTTCTAATTTTCTCTTCCGTCACTTTCATCTTTTTCTCCCTCTTCTTCTTTAACTCCTCCAACACCTTCCTCCTCTTCTCATTCTCTTCCTCTTCCCTCCTCCTCCTCTCCTGCCCCTCCTCTTCCCTCCTCCTCTCCACCTTTTCCAGTTCCTCCTTTTCCCTCCTCTTCTTCCCTCATTCTCCTTTCATTCTCCTCTTCCCTTCTTCTATTCTCCTTCTCCTTCTCCTCCACTTCTCTTCTCCTCTTATCCTTTTCCTTCTCTTCTTCCCTCTTATTCTCCTTCTCCTTCTTCGCAGCAGCGGCTGCTCTCAGCAGCTCTTCTTCTTCCTCTCCTTTAACTTTTATTTCCTCTGCTATTTTTTTTGTTTTTTCTTCTCTCTTTTTTCTCTCATTTTTAATTTTAATTCATCCTTGAGTCTGCTCTCAGTCTCTATATTTTCAATTTTTTTTCAAGCTGAGAAACATATTCTCTCAAGTACTGATTCTGAGACCTCAATTGTTTTATTTTTCTGCTTGAACATCCGGTGGAGGTGGCAAATAACCTTCAAAAACTGGTTCTTGCTCACTCGTTTCAGCCGGTTCTGGCTCCTTTTCCGCCGGGATGTAAGATTCATTATATGTATGGTCTCCTTCATCTCCTCCTCCTTCTTCTTCTTCATCTTCATCTTCATGTTCTGCTTCTTCTTCTTCCTCCTCTTCCCCTTCAACAGGAAGGCCAACCATATTTTTTTCAGCAATAGAGATGTTGCCCATTCGAGTCAAAATTTGAAAATAAACAGAAAAAGGTAAGCTAAAAATAAAATAATGAAATAATGAAACTGCGACCATGGTCGCAGTTTATTTATGAAGTATTTTTGAAAAGAATGCGACCATGGTCGCAGTATGTTTGTCATGCCCAAATTATCTGCCAAGCCATGTAGCTCAACAGTGCGACCATGGTCGCATTCCATGTAGAAGGTATTTTGCCAAACAGCTGAAGCCATGCAGCTCAACAGTGCGACCATGGTCGCATTCCATGTAGAAGGTATTTTCAGGAGAATGCGACCATGGTCGCACATTGTTTGTCAGACACAAAACGAACTGCGAAAGGTGCAGCTCAATACTGCGACTATAATCTCATTTTATTTGTACTGAACATAAAAAGAAGTCTTACTTACAATATTGCTGTCAATCTCATTTAGATCAACTTCAAGTAGAGATCTACTAATATTTTGGAGGTCCCATCTTAAAACGCGTGGGGTTATGTTCTCCAAATCAGACCTCGGCTCAAAAATAGGAGCCCTCTCACATAGTCAATACTGCAAAAAAAGAAAATTAAATTAGTTTACACAAATATTCACAATTTTTTGGGTTAAATTTCATACAATGTTGGCCAAATATGAGATTTTGTACTTACAATTATTTGCACGGAGCATCCTTGCAGCTCGTACGTGGTTTGCCTGAAGATGTCCATTGACTCAATCAGGAATTGCCAAACAGCTTTTGCCCAGCATATTGTCCTCATCAGCTGCATATTGGCAATTTGTTCCACAATATACCACGACACCGTGCATTTATTGCCAGAGAAGAAAAGAGTGGCCGACATGTATAGGATGATTAATGTGGTAAAGTCTTGAGCTGCAAGTCTGTGCATGTCTCTTATAATTTCATATAAAGTCATTTGCTGCTCAAGCTGTTCATCCTTTGTCACATCCAATACACCTCTCCACCTCTTCTTGACACGAAGATCATCCAAAGCATCTTCAATGGATACTTTAGTGATTTTCTTTATATTGGGGAAATAATGTTTTATCACCCCTCTATCTTTCATCGTACATGTTTTATTCATCACAAAATCTGCCCCAATGATAGGTAGACCAAATGTGAGGGCAACATCCTCCACTGTTAACTCAATCTGTTTGCCCCCAATTCTAAATGTCCTTATATCCCTATCATACTAGTCTAAAATAGGCAGTACAGCAACGTTTGATTTTAGACCCTTTTCAGCCCCAAATTCTTCATTGTAGAACGCCATGAAGATTGGACCAAATGGGGTATTGTTCATCGCCTCTACGAAATCTGCGTGAATGTACTTTTTTAATTTCTTCATGAACTCGCACATAGGTTTCAGGCTTGATCTCAGAGGACGAACCTTTATCTGTTGTTTACCTACATAGTAAGAAAAATTAAACAGTTCAGACCAATGATCATTTAAAAATTATAAGGGGGTCAAAGGCATATTTGTTTTTAATAAACTACGACTTCGGTCGCAGTCATACAATGTAAACACAAACAACTTGCACCCGGACGACACTGCGACCAGTGTCGCATAAGACTACAGTGCGATCATACACTGCGACCAATGTTTGTAAAAAGCATATTTTCTTTTATAAACTGCGACCACGGTCGCAATCATACATTGCAAACATAAAGTTAGACCAGGGTCGACACTGCGACCAAGGTCGCATAAGACTACACTGCAATAAAAACAGCTGCGACCACAATACCACACTGCGACCAAGGTCGCATAAGACTACAATGCAATAAGAAAAACTGCTAACCGGGTCAACACTGCGACCTAGGTCGCACAAGACTACAGTGCAATCAGAAACAACTGCGACCCGGTTCGACACTGCGACCAAGGTCTCATAAAACTACACTGCAATCAGAAACGACTACGACCCAAGTATGATAAAACAAATGACGTTAAATACACTGCGACCTTGGTCGCAAGAGACGACAACTCATATTTAAACAATTGCGACCCCATGTCGTCAGTATGTAAGAAAAAAAAGTAAGTTTCATATACTGCGACCAACGTCGCATTCGACTACAAGGAAAGGTCCAAAGAAAAAAAACCAAAGTCGCACAAATCTGAAACTATAATTTTATCAACTGCGACCGAGGTCCCATGCAGTGTATGCAGATCAATTTTTCGAAAATACTGCGACATAGTAAAAATAGAAGGAAATAAAAAAATTTTTAAAAAAATAGGACCTTTATCGTCATGTTACAAAATTTATAAATTTAAAAATTTATTCGTCATCTAAAGTTTCAAAATCTCTTTCTTAACTGCGACCATGGTTCCAAGATTAAAAAAAATAAAAAAAATGCGACCTCGAAAATAAATCTGGAAAAAATTTAAAACTATTAAAATACACAAACGCTAAAAAATTTTGAAAATATCATTTTTTGTAGTACCTTTTTTCACGGATGATTTCTTAGGCGCCATCAGTTGCAAATATATTTTTTTAAAAAAAGGATCAAATTGTGAAAGAAAATAACTATTTTGGATCAGAATCGCCGGTTGAAATTTTAGAGCTGTAAATTTTTTTGGAAGCCAACTTTTTTACATAAGGTAGAAAGTTGTGAGGGAGGGCATTTTCGGAAAATACAATGTTGAGGTGACTGGCATTAAATTGGGCGGGATTTTTCAAGATTTGTCCGCCAAAATTGATTACAGATGTGGGGCGGTGATTTTGCCACGTCCGCCGGCTGAGAGAAGTCTCTTAGCCTACCGGCTGAGGTACAGTAACCCCATATATACATACACACACACACCACACACACACACACACACACACACACACACACACACACACACACATATATATAGACTTTTCGAAAGAATCTAAGTCAGAATTTTTCTCACTTAAATATCAACATTTGATATTTAAATACAAGATCTGCTCAGTTAAAGTTTATTTATATTATTTTAAAGTAACTAAAAATAAAAAAAAATCAAGTGTTTTGAATATTTTTTGCTCATTCATCAAGCGGCGCAAAATGGACTGTCAAAAGTAATGAGTTGGTTAGATATTGTCTTTAGACATACAAATTTTTGATCCCAACAGTTAAAAATCCCTGCAAGCTAATTTTTTTATTAGGTTTTAAATGTTTTATATTGTTAAACTAACCAACTCATTATTTAGGCTGTTCGTTTTTCGCCTACTTAATGAATAAGGAAAAAGTATTTGAAATATTTGATTTTTTGATTTATAGATACTCGAAATAATATAGATTAACTTCAAAGATAAGACTTGCGTCATTCTGAAAGATTTCAAGGCCGAATTCTTCTCACTATATAACCCTATGACATTCAAATATAAGATCTACTTCATTGAAGTTGATCTATATTATTTCACGTGTTTATAAATCAAAAATTAAGTATTTTAAATACTTTTGTTCATACATCAAATAGGAGAAAAACAGATGACCTAAATACTGAGTTGGTTAGTTTAATAGTATAAAATATTTAAAACCTAACAAAAATTGGTTTGTTGTAGGGTTTTTAAATGTTTAGATCATGTTCAAATTCATGGATAGAGAATTTGTATTTTTAAAGACATGTATCTAGCCAACTCATTACTTTTGGCTCTCCATTTTGTGTCGCTTGATGGATGGGTAAAAAGTATTCAAAACACTTGATTTTTGATTTATAGATACTTGAAATAATATAGATCAACTTCAATAAGGAGGTTCTTGTATTCGAATATCGGAGGATTGTATTTGATTGGGAAGGATTCGAGCTCGAATACTTCCGAATGACACAAGTCTCTGTGTGTGTGTGTGTGTGTGTGTGTGTGTGTGTGTGTGTGTGTGAAGATAGACTTGTATAGTTCCAACAGGACTCGAGTCTGAATCTTTCTCATTCATCTGATATTTAAATACAAGATTTACTTCATTGAAGTTGATCTAAATTATTTAAAGTAACTAAAAATAAAAAATTAAGTGTTTTGAATACTTTTTACTCATCTATCAAGCGGCGCAAAATGGACTGCCGAAAGTAGTGAGTTGGCTAGATCTATGTCTTTAAACATACAAATTCTTGATCTGGCAATTTGACCATGCCCTAAACATTTAAAAACCCTTACAAACAGTTTTTGTTAGGTTTCAAATATTGTACACCGTTAAACTAACCAACTCACTATTTAGGCCGTTCGTTTTTCCTACTTTCCTACTTGATGCATGGATAAAAAGTATTTAAAAATACTTGATTATTAGTTTATAAATACTTGAAATAATATAGGTCAACTTCAACAAAATATATCTTGTATTCGGATGGCGTATGGCTATATTTGAGTGGAAAAGATTAATCCTTCCGAAACTAAAAATTAAGTGTTTTGAATACTTTTTGTCTATGCTTCAAGTAAGGAAAAAATGAACTGCCTAAATAGTGAGTGGGTTAGGATTTGAGAGAGAGACTTGTGTCCTTCCGAAAGGATTTGAGCACAAATCATTCCCACTCAAATTCAACCCTCTGACATTTGATTACAAGATCCACTCTGTTGAAGTTGATCTATATTATTTTAAGTATCTATAAACTAAAATTCAAGTGCTTTGAATACTTTTTGCTCATCCATTAAGCGGCGCAAAATAGACGGCCGAAAGTAGTGAGTTGGTTAGATTTATGTCTTTAGACATACAAATTTTCGATCCGGCCATTTCATTATGATCTAAACATTTAAAAGCCTACAAACCAATTTTTGTTAGGTTTCAATTGTTCTATAACGTTAAACTTACCAACTCACTATTTAGGCAGTCCATTTTTCCTTTACTTGAAGCATAGGCAAAAAGTATTCAAAACACTTAATTTTTAGTTTATAGATACTTGAAATAATATAGATCAACTTTAATGGAGTGGATCTTGTATTCGAATGTCGGATGTTGGTATTTAAGTGGGAAGAACCCGACCTCGAATCCTTTTGGAACGACACAAGTCTCTCTCTCTCTTTCTCTTTCTCTCGCGTTAGATTGTGTCCTTCCAAAAGGATTTGAGCCCAAATCATTCCACCTCAAAAAGTCATTAACACAATTGCACAGTTGATGTTGAGTAGGAAAAGTAACACAAGGAAAATTATTATATGCATTAAAAAGCATGGCATGGATGTTGATATGTCTTTAAATGAATAAACCATGTCACCGTCTAACATTTTTCTCAAAATCAATTAGTCACCCTATGAAATCTTTAGCCACCCTAAAAGTCATCATTAGCCACCCTATGAAGATCATAGTCACCATATGAAGATCTTAGCCACCCTATGAAATTTCTAACCACACTAAAAGTCATCAATAGCCATCCTATGAAGATCATAGCCACCTTATGAAGATCTTAGCCTTCCTAATGAAATCAATTGGGCCACCCTATGATTTTGATGTATGTGTGGGGTGAAGTGATGAAGGGGTTTAGAAGTTTCGCCTATAAATAGGCATCACATACATGAGACTTGAAGGTAAGGAAGTGAGAAAGAGAGAGTTGCTAAATATTGAATTATCCTCCTTTTTCTCTTGTCATTTATCTTCCTTTTATTAAGCTCTAGTGAGTTGGATTTCATTGGGCTTGGGTGAGTGAGATTAGAGTTGTAATCTTTTGAATTCTCCCCTTTTGATTAGTAGATTCTTCTTACTGTCTTCTCCATGGACGTAGGTCACATTGACCGAACCACGTTAAATACAGGTGTGCTATCCTCTTTGTTTCTATTACCTTATATTGCTATCTGTTTTATCTCTCTTTATATTTGTCATCTCTTGTATTAGAAGCCCACTGTTACAGCAAACCGGCATCAGAGCTAATGTTATTTTCTTGTGGGTTTTGAGATGGCTTCGACAAAATACAAAGTGGAAAAATTCGACGGGAGAAATAGCTTCAGTTTGTGGAGAGTCAAAATGCGGGCTCTCTTGGTGCAACAAGGCTTGTTGAAAGTCTTGTCCAGTAAGGACAAGTTGTCGGAATTCATGTCTGATGATGAAAAGGAAGAACTCAAGATGAAGGCGCATAGTGCCATTCAACTTTGTCTAGCCGATGAAGTTTTGTGGGAGGTTACCGATGAAGATACCGCCACCGGTTTGTGGGTCAAATTAGAGAGTTTGTATATGACAAAATCCCTGACCAACAAGCTCTACTTGAAGCAACGCCTCTTTACCCTTCGCATGAAGGAAGGTACACCAATTAAAGACCACTTAGATGAGCTCAATAAAATTCTCATGGAATTAAAAAATATTAATGTTAGAATAGATGAAGAAGATCAAGCTCTCATATTGTTATGCTCATTACCTCCTTCCTTTGAAAACTTTATTAATGGTATGCTCTACTCTATGGTAGAGATACACTTTCTTTAAAAGATGTCAAATCAGTCTTACATTTTAAGAAGTTAAGACAAAAAGTGTCAGTTGTCAGAAGTGAGGATCAAGTTGAAGGCTTGTTCGTCCGTGGTCGTACAAAGAATGGTCAAGAAAAATCTCGAGGAAAATGTAGATCTAAATCTAGATTAAGAAAAAATGTTGAATGTCACTATTGTCATAAGTTTGGACACTATAAAAAGGATTGTTTTAAGCTCAAAGAAAGAGAAAATGTAAGGAGAAAATCTCAAGATGAGAAATCTTCGGTTGTTAGTGTTGCAGAAGAAGCCTCCACATCACATGAGATTCTTTCAGTTACCGTCTTTGATGACCGTTCACGAGATGAGTGAGTTCTTGATTCATGTTGTTCTTATCACATATGTCCCCACAGGGACTGGTTTGTGACCTATCGGCCAATTGATGGTGGTAATGTCTTAATGGGAAATAACATGCCCTGCAAGACAATTGGTATTGGGTCAATCAAGATTAGAATACATGATGGTATTATTAGAACATTGAGTAATGTTCGGCATGTGCCGAATTTGAAGAAAAATTTAATTTCTTTGGGCACCCTTGACTCCTATCGCTATAAATTTTCGGCTGAAGGTAGAGTTTGAGAGTTAGCATATGCTCTCTTGTTATGATGAAAGGAAAGAAGGTGAATACCTTTTATATCCTTCAAGGTAGCACGGTGACAGGTGATGCCGCTGTGTCAATGTCAGAAGACCCAGACTTAGATACCACTCGTTTGTGGCATATGCGGTTAGGTCATATGAGTGAGAGAAAACTACATGTGTTGAGTAAGCAAGGTTTACTTTGTGGCCAGAAAATAAGAAAGCTTGACTTTTGTGAGCATTATGTTTTTGGCAAGCAGCACAGAGTTTCTTTTGGTACAGGTATCACAGGACTAAAGACACCTTAGACTACATCCATTAAGATGTTTGGGGTCCCTCTCAGGTTCCATCGAAAGGTGGAGCTAGTTATTTTCTGACTTTAATTGATGATTATTTCAGAAAAATTTGGGTGTATCTTTTCAAGCATAAGAGCGATGTGTTTGCTACCTTCAAGCAGTGGAAGGTTATAGTCGAAAAGTAAACAGGAAAAAAGGTGAAGTGCCTCAGGACCGACAATGGAATGGAGTTCTGTTCCATAGAGTTTGATGAATTTTGCAAAAATAAAGGAATTATGCAGTTTCGTACAGTTCGGTACACACCACAATAGAATGAGTTGCAGAAAGGATGAACAAGACACTATTGGAGATAGCTCGGTGTATGCTCTCTAATGCTAGTTTGTCAAAATGCTTTTGAGCTGAGGCAGTAAATACAGCTTGCTATTTGGTAAATCGGTCTCCCTCTACAACTGATGATTTTAAGGCTCCTGAAGAGGTATGGTCTGGTACCCCTGCTAATTACTCTCATTTACGAGTATTTGGTTGCCCTACTTATTTTCATGTAAATGATGGTAAGCTTGAACCTAGGGCCAAGAAAGCTATATTTCTTGGTTATGCTACTGGGGTGAAGGGATACAGGTTGTGGTGTCCTGATCCTAAGTCACCTAAATTTGTTATTAGTAGGGATATTACTTTTGATGAAAATTACATGCTTTAACTGAGAAAGGAGTCTGTTGTTGATATTACAGGTTCGGGAGAAGAAGTAAGCAAGCAGGTGGAGCTTGAGAGCAAAATTACAAAAGGAGTGCAGGAGAGCACTCACGTTGAACCAGTCAATGATACTCAAGGTTCAACTTCGGGTGATGATACACTGCAAGAGCAACAGTATAGTATTGTTACCAGGAGAGCAAGAAGGCAGATCCGTCCACTTAAGCGATACACCTATGCAGATATGGTCGCTTATGCTTTAAGTGTGGCAGAATTTATTGAGATTCCAGAGCCTTCCACCTACAATTGTATTCCATCTTCAATTGATCCAGGGAAAACTTACAAAAGAATGGAGGAGAGAAATTACAAGTAATTCTTTTAAAGAAAGAAAAAGAAAATTATAAGTAGATCTCCTCTGAGATTTCTGGGAAAATGTGCCAGTGGGAGTCTGATCAGCGCGCGACTACTTTGTCCCGTTGACGAAGCGAGCGATCGATCTTCGAATGCTACCGCTTGGGATTTTCTTCTCGCCTGATTCTGGAGATTCCTTGAGAGGGAGGAAGATCTTAGGGTATTAGCACCCTGAATTGATTCTTATAGGATTAGAGAAGTGATTCTCTGAATTCTTGGAAGCGAGAGAGTAGATCTCTTGTTGGCTTAAGCTTTGAAGCCACTAAAGAAGCTTATGGTCTTCAAAAAAGCCTCTTGAATTTGAATTTCTTCAAGACGGTGAGCCTATTGGACTTGAATCTTTTCAAGACCCTGAGCCTAGCCTACTAGTGGGCTATTTATAGGCTCAATAGGGAGTTATGATTCCCTTGATTGTCTCCTCTTAATGAGGGATCATGGATGTAACTACCCATTAACTCTCCTTAATTGGCTCCTCTAAATGAGGGATCATGGGTGTAAATACCCATTAATTCCCCTCAATTGGCTCCTCTTAATGAGGGATCATGGGTGTAACTACCCATTAACTCCCCCCACTAACTTAGTAGGGTGGTTACTTTCCTCATGCGGAGATAGCCTCTTCCGAAGAAGCTATCAAGAAGCTTCTAGCGAAGCTATAATTAGCTTCAGGAGAAGCTGTAAGTTAGCTCTCTGTGGAGCTATGAAAAGCTTCATGCGAATCTATCAAGAAAGCTTCCAGCGAAACTAAAATTAGCTTCCGACGAAGCTGTAAGTTAGCTCTCTATGGAGCTATGAAGAGCTTCATGCGAAATTATCAAGAAAGCTTCCGGCGAAGCTAGAATTAGCTTCAGGCGAAGCTGTAAGTTAGCTCTCTGTGGAGCTATGAAGAGCTTCATGCGAAGCTATCAAGAAAGCTTCCGGTGAAGTTAGAATTAGCTTCAGGCGACGCTGTAAGTTAGCTCTTTGTGGAGAGCTTCAAGGCGAATCTAGACAAACTTAGCTTCTCAGGCGAGGCTATCCTTGAGCTCATGCGATGTTAAGTGTTGAACTAACTCAGCATCTTAGGTCTACTTAGGTCTCTTTAAAGGCAACCTTGGCTTACTGTCTTCTTCACTGGATCAGTAGAGTCCAAGTCACTGATTTGTCCCTCAGAGATGGGCAAAAATTGACCGTCAACTTGTCTATGACTTATCTTTTGTAAATGCCGACAAGTTAGACGTCGTTCAAACTGTTTGGAAAGCTGTCTGAGAGTTTGTCTTTTTTTGAGTATCAACAAGAACCTCTTCAAAGTTTTCGTAAATCCGCAATGGGATGGTTCAGATTTCGAAATACTTTGAATTGCCTCGAGTGTTCAAAAGGGAGAGCATTCACTGGGGATAAAGGGGAGCAGATCCAGGAATCCATCTGTTCAGAGGTAATGCGGACATAACAGATTCAGAATCGTTAGAAAAGAGGGTTCGCTGTTCAGAGATGATAAACTGGACATAACAACAAAGAAAGGTGAGATTAGTAATTCATCAGTTCAGAGATGACGTACTGGACATAACCGATTAGAAATTATCAAACTCGAAGTGTTCACTGTTCAGAGGTGGAAAACTGGATATAACAGTGAAAAAAGTGGAGATTTGGCTATCTATCGGTTCAGAGGTGATTGATTGGACATGACCGATTAGAAATTATCAAACTCGGAATGTTTACTGTTCAGAGGTGATGAACTGGACATAACAGTAAACGAAAAGCGTAGACTTGGCTATCTATCGGTTCAGAGGTGATTGTCTGGACATGACCGATTGAGAAGCCACTAAGATAGAAATTTTGTCATTCAGAGGTGACGAACTGACATGATGACAAAATGAAGGTGAATCCGATTTTAGGGACCCGTCTATTCAGAGGTGATAAACTAGACATGATAGACTAAGACACACTAAACTCCGAATCCGCTGCTAGAGATAGTCGCATTAACTTAGCAGCTAGCCCACTAGGGACTGCAAGGGTGAACTGGATCTGGACACTCGTCAGTTCAGAGGTAATATGAACATGCCTAAGAGACTCAGGCTCAAAATTCGCTGTTCAGAGGTAATCGTATTAACATGACAATAAGAACTCCCGACCCTGACGGGGGAAGGAGAACCAAGTTATGAACTCGTCTGTTCAGAGGTGATAAATTGGACATGACAGTTAGAGTACCATAAAAGGGGAGGGATCTAGGCATCCGTCAGTTTAGAGGTAATTTAGACATAACCGATTAGAAGTTGCTAGACTCAGAGACCTGCCGTTCAGAGGTGGCGAACTGGACATAACGGCAAAGGAGTAGTCCCTACCGGACTAGAAGATGAGACTTGGTTATCTGTCGGTTGTGAGGACATAACCGATTGAGAAACCACCAAGCTCAGGATTTCTACCGTTCAGAGGTGACAAGCTGGACATGACGGTAAAAGAAATAATTCCACTGAGGGAAATAAGACTTGATCATAAACTCCATGGGAAAATTGATATCTCCTTTGGATGTTATTTGAAAGAAATTGTCAGAGGTGTATTGTTAATGTGACAACCAAGAGAGTCCATTAAGGACTTGAAAGGAAAATAATAAACTTTGAGGGGAGTCTACCAGAAACTCACTGGGGAGTTAGAAAGTAAATCTCATAAGAGATTATATATCAGAGGTAATCATTAACGTGACAAAAAGAACTCCGTGGGGATTCGGTAGGGAAGAAATTATTCCCTAAAAAGTTGTCAGAGCTAATCATTAACATAACAATCAAATCCCTTGCTGGGAAATTTGAAGGAGATTTTGTCAGAAGTGATCGTGACAGCTTCTACATTTGAGGATTTGTAAAGCAACCTGTCAGAGCTGTGATGTTAACTTGACAAGAATTCATTTACTGTTAGAGGTGTTTGAACATAATAACAATTTGAGTGGACCTGTCACTCTATGAAAGAGAATGACAAGTGAAGTTTGATCTGCTATGGATATTAGTATGATCCGTCAGGAAAAAGTTTTACTGTCAGGGGCGTGAGCTTTAAGCCTGACAATTGTGATCTGTTATTGGAAAAATGAATACAGTCTTTTGTGGTCCTACCATTCCATGGACAAAAATTTGTAGGGGATTTTGGTGGGAAAAGCGGGATCAGGTCCCTTAGGATTTTTAGCAAATTCTCAGCTGTTAACGGATTTGGTATGCCTTTACCAACTACCTTTGAGTTGGGCTAGCCATGCTATTCCCTCAGCATGATGAGTTGTTGATGATTTTATATTAGGCTTAAAAGCCAATGTTTTCCTCTAGTCTTATTCACCGAAGGCTTCAGATCGTGTCACATGAAGTGAACATTTCTGTATTCCACTGGTGACCTATAAAATCTCACTGGGGATTAAAGAGTTAAGTATAAACTTCATGGGAAATTTGTCAGGTAGATCGACATTTCTCGCGGAGCGTCACCTTTTGTTCATCAAGACTTTAGTTCTCAGCTGATCTTCGTGTCTAGATATGCAGTACAAACTTCACAGTAAATATATCGAGTAAATCGAGATTTCTCGTGGAGTTTCACTTTTGTTCATCATAATCAAGACTTTAGTCACAGCTGACCATCGAATTTGAACATGAATGTGAAAACATTAGAAAGGTCCTGCAAGGATGCATCACGAACCTTCTTTGATGAATTCGGCTCATTCGAGATTATTGTGAAATCAAATTGATTTGCTGAAGGAATAATGTAGAGATGGTTGAAATTAATTCCATCTGTGAAAAGGGACTTCTTGAGGAGATGAAACAGTCAGACGAGTCAGACTTGATGATCAGAGGTGTAATGTTAACATGATCATTTATAGTACTTCTTTGATCAGAGGTATAATGTTAACGTGATCATGGATAGCACTTGTCGTTGATTGGCATTAGGAGCATGTCATTGTTTGAATTCGCTAGGCAATAAGCTCCACTTGAGTAGACTGCCTCTAATAGGAAAGATTGTCCTCATTTGATTGGTGGAATGACATATTCCAACCCCCTGCGCATTTTCCGACGTTGTTGGCTATTGTGTCTCGTTGGGGTCTGGTTGTACTGTCGCAAGTTATTTGCCAGACCTAGTGCCTGTCGGCTATCAAATAGCGGTTGAGACGGTTGTCTCCTCTTTAGAGCTGCTGAGAGGAGTTGCTGGTGCGGTGCCATCTGCTGCGAAAGACATTACAAGACTTGCCTTCAGCTTTGGACTGGCTTGAGACCCATTGCTTTAGCCGTTGATGGGATAAGACCCATGGCTTTTGAAAGTAGAGTTGACTACCTTCATACTCCTTTTAGGATAGGAGTTAGGCAGTGGCCTTTTTATGTTCTGACTTCAAAGTCAAAACACCTGCTTCGATCAGTGCTTGGATTTTGTCTTTAAGGACATTGTACCTGCAAGTAGGATGATGAACTATCCTGTGAAAAAGACAATAGTTGGGATCATTCGTTTGTCCCACTTCGTCTGGACGTCTAGCCTCTGGCAACTTGATCTTGTTGTTTTTGTTGAGCAAGTGAAAAAGTATCACCACATGCGCATCTTTGAAGGAGTATTGTCTTTAATACTCTGAAGTTTTATTGAAGTTACCCTTCTTTGATCGAGTTCCTCCATATACTTCAAATACTGATGTATCAGAAGATTCAGCCGTGTCATAGATTTTACTGTTGATTTCCCACCTGCTTTTGGGAGTCTCAAACTTTTTAGCTGATTTTTCTAATATATCGGCTTGTTCAATAAGCTCCTTCCAGGTGTGGGCTTTGACGGCTCCCATGTGAACTTTCACTTTGTCAAGGAAGTTATGCCTACACGTCTGAAGCAACATGGGCAAAGGCATACCTGCAGGGCACATGAGAGAAAGATTGCGGAATCTCTCTATGTAACCCCGTACAGATTATCCTCCTTTCTGGACTGCCGAAAGGAGTGTGTCCATGGTCACCTTGGTATCATCTTCGTAGAATTGGGAGAGGAATCGGGTTTCCAAGTCAAGCCAGGAATTGATAGAGTTCGCGGGAAGACTTCTGAACTAATCAAAGGCTACCCCTTTGAGGGTGCCAATGAACAGTTTGGTCATGATAACATCATTACTTACTACATTATCAGTTTGTGATCGGAAATAGTAAATGTGCTGATTTCGCGAGCTCTTGTCATCATACGAGTGCAACGTTGGTGGCTTGAACTTTGGCAGATATAGAACTGAATCTCATTCCAAGGGGTCAGGACTGCCCCTACTTTCTTCAGTTCATCCCTTTGGGCCAGGGATGCGATCTGAGCTTGGATGCCTTTGACCACTTTGGCATCGATTGAAGAGCCCTCCTTTGAATGATCAGTCTTGGGAGGTTCATTGTTGTTGTTCTCCTCATTTTGTGATTACTACCGGTTGTGTTATTATTTTTCCGGTTTGTCAGGAGCTGAACCAATATTTGCTGGATGTTATCCAAGACTTCTTGATGGGCCTTGAAAATCTGCTCCTGTGCCTCCATGCGATGACGGAGATCATCATCATTGTTGTTATCAGCCATGTTGGCTGATATAAATCTTGCCTGCACAGAGTTGATGGTAGCAGAGGAAGCATAGCCGCTGGATTCTTCTTCATCATCGGACCATTGGAATTGGTATCTCAATGGTTCTGGCGACATATCTTCTGAGGAAGAAGGTTGTCCATAATTATAGGGTACCGTACCTTGGAAGGCACCCTTTTGTTTGACCAGAATCTGACCTAAGCCGAGGCTATAGTCGGGCCCTGGAGAACTGAATAAGGGAGTGCGAACCCAAACCCCTTGTTTCCTTCTTTGAGATCGTAGTAGATCCCTTCCTCTGCTTATCATATTGACAGAGGCAGCTACAAGGTGAGGCACCTTTACCGTCTTCTTCTTTCGTGACTTGGGTCTCTTAGAAGTTTGAACTGACAGCCGATAGAACACCGATTGCTAGCTTGGAGGAGAAGTTGTGGGGATTGCTCCCAAACAACAATGGACGAAATGTACCATCACAGGTTGACACCTCGCTTGTCCCCACTGGGATGGCGAGATGTGAACTGGTTTTTTGGAGCGGAGTTTCCACTTATTGCTCAGATAATCTCACAAGTCTGCGTTACCTGGGTCCAACTGATCCAACACGGAGATTCGGGGAAACTGGATGTTAGCCTGCTTGGGTTGAGAAACCCTGGGCTTAGCCGTGAAGACTTTATTTTGAGCTATAGGCGAAGCTACGATAGCTTCACTTGAAAGAGTAGCTTCGCAAGGTGAAGCTACTGTTTTAGCTTTGCCTTTGAAGGCGAGCTTAGCTCTATTGCGCGGAGTTCTTCCTGTGAGCGAGGCTAGTTCTTCTTGTGAGCGAGGCTATTTCGGCTACTTCTTCTTGTGAGCGAGGCTGAAATAGCCTCGCTGTTAGCACTCAGTGATGCTTTATTTTTAACTTCGCGGCTAAGGCTTTTAGCACTTAGTGCTTTGGTTTTGTTGCCAGCGGCGAGCCTAGCACTGCCAAATAGTGCTGATGATATAAGCGGGGATGCAGTAGCCTCACTGTTAGCACAAAGTGCTTTAGTCTTGGCCTCGCATGACAGGCGTGGCTTATCTCTGTGAAGAGCTGAAATAGTCTTGCAGTCAGAGACTATTTTAGCTTCGTAGGAAGCTGAATTAAGAGATCTATTTCTAACCTCGCATGAGACTATGATCGGGGGAAAACCACGCACAAAAAGTATATGTTTTGAAATTGATATTTAAAATGTGTATGCTTTGGCTTCCTCGATACTTCCGTTATAGCATAGAGGCTAAAACGAGTTGAATCCACAAGGACGGGAGGCGATAGAAGATTTACCGGTTGATTCACGTGTTTGTTAAATTTTTTTCAAAGTTTTAAAGAATGAAAAGAAATGAAAAGAAAGAATGAAAAAGAGAAGAGTATGGTGAAATACGAAGAAGTGGGAAACATAAAAAAGAATGATTTTTGTGGTTTTTGTATATCTAAAACAAAGTGAAAGAGAAAGAAAACTTACGGCTACTAACTACTAATGACTCCACCAACATGCTAACCTCTTAGTGATAGTTGCCTCATATGTATCATTGGCCATCACTAGTCCTTGGTTCAAGAGCGATTCAAAGCATAACCCATATGTAACTCATCACAACCCAACTCAACAAAACAAGTGCAAGCTACACTTAAACCATCAAAACTAAAAGTAAGTATGGAGTAAAGTAATGTTAACTTGTTAGAGAGTTAGGAAATTAGAGTGTTAGATCCATCATCATGAGCCATCAATGGCTCTTGCAAGAACAAGGCCAAGTAGAGGCTATTAGATTCATGTGGATTATCAAATAAGAAGTTAGACTAGTTGGTGGTTAGTACTTAGTTGCCATGAGAGAAAAAACTAGCTAGACATGTAAAAGAAGTTAGATAGAAACAAAGAGAGGTAAAGAGAGCACCTTTTATAACTTGTCACCCTCTATTACAAGCACTCTTGCTTTCCACTCATGTATCACTCTTTTTCCTAATACAAGATCTAAAATAAATGAAAAATATAAAGAGGAAGAAGAACTAACCTAAACTAAACTATTCTAAAGTACAACATGAAAATGAGAACTACTCTAAACCTTGCATATTTTTTGCTCTGGAACCCCAAGGGGGTATTTATAAGTACCAAGGAAGAGGAGGGCCAGGGGACAAACCCTGGCCCGAAGCGCGGCGCGCGCCACGGCCGTACGGCCGCGGAAACGCGGCTAGGGCCATGTTTTCACCGCCATGTAGTGGCTGCGTGCGGCGCTTCGAGCCGTGCGCGCGACGCTTCGAGCCGCGCGCAGTCCTTTTTGTCTCCTGTCAGTGTCTGGTCCCGGTTTCGTGATTTGACACCCTGAGCTGACGAAAGCTGCTCCCTAAGGTCAATGGCTAGTTGGTAGGCCTTTAATCACCCATTAAATGGTGATTTATGGTCTTCTTCTTCATTTGCACACCATGAACCTAGGATTAAGCAAGAAAAGCTTTATTAGCAGAATTTAATATGAAATAAATGTGAAGATGTGGTATAAAATATGCAGTTTTAGAGACTAATCAGACTACAACTTTTGTAATCCACTTAATCTTAGCAGAGACTGTTTTAGGTTCACAAGGAACCTTTATAGCTTCGCGCACAGTGTTAATATGCCGGCGCGTGGCTATGTTAGTCTCTGTTGAGACTGTGCTAGACTCGCATAAAGTCTGTTTAGCCTCGCCTGAGGTTGTAATAGGCTTGCAGAGAGCCTTATTTGTCTCAACAGAGACTTGCTTCCAAGAGTTAGCCAAAGGGGCTCTGGCTACGCTGACCTCCTTGCGCACATGTAGGAGGCTTGTGCTACCCCAGAGAGAAGTTGGTCAAATCTCTCTTGGTTAAAGTAATGACCAGCGTCTCAGCAATAGACTTGAAGGTCTGATCGTCACATTTGTTTTCATTAATTTTGCAAAGGGGAAAACTTACAAAAAAGTATCGAGGAGATAAATTACAAATAATTCTTTGCAGTAAAAAGATTACAGATAGATCTCCTCTAAGATTTCTGGGGAAGTGTGCAGGTAGGAATCTGATCAGCGCGCGATCACTTTATCCCTTTGACGATGCGATCGATCAGACAATCAGACTGCCGCCTGATGGGATTCCCTTCTCGCTTGGTTTAGAGAATCGTAGAACAGAAGGTCGGTAGAGCTCTCTTTTACTTCTCGAGCTGCCTCTGCTTGGGGAATTCCTTCTCACTTGGTTCTGAAAATTTCTTGAGAGGGAGGAAGATCTTAGGGTATTAGCACCCTGAATTTATCCTTACAGGATTAGAGAAGTAATTCTCTGTGTTCTTGAAAGCGAGAGAGTAGATTTTTAATCTCCTCTCTATCCTTAGCCATTTCTCCTCTCTTTTTCTCAGCCTCTTCTCTGTATGCCTTTGGTAGGCTATTTATAAGGAGGAATAAGGGTATAATTGCCCTGAAAATCTGGAACAGATTGAGTCCATCTATTTTACATCTGAAAAGTAGCCTTGCCGCGAGGCTAGAGACAGATTTCGTGAAGATAGGAATAGCAAGTAGCACTGATCTCTTGATCCGCTCTGCTAAATGAGGGATGCTCCCTTGATTCTTTCCAAATAACTGAAAGATCTCCCCTGATCTTTTTACCTGATTGGGAGAGTCAAAAGATTATGGCAAGCAACTGCCAAATTTGATCTCAATTAGATTTGATCTCATCTGGGGATTTGATCGGTCAAAGGTGACCATAAAAGACCCACAGCGGAGTCGTGACGTTGAGCTCATGGCGGAGTTGGGAGAAGCGTCTGTCGAAGTTAAAAGAAAGCTCTTCAGCGGAGCTGAGTAAGACTTGTGGCGAAGCTACCAGTCAGCCTTTCGCGCAGCTGCGTGGAGCTTCGAGCGAAGTTAACTTTCTGTGGAGTTAACTGAGTATCTCCGGGCGAAGCTGTAAGTTAGCTCGCAACGAGGCTGTGAAGGAGCTTCCTGCGATGCTAAGCAACTTTGGTTTCTTATGCGAGACTTATCTCATGGGCTCGTGCGAGAATATGTATTGAGCTAACTTAGTATCCCTGGACCTGCTTGGGCCTTCTCACAGGCTTTTAAGGATGACCTCTGCTTACTGTCTGCTTCACTGGATCAGTAGAGTCCAAGTTGCTGATTCGTCCCCTTTGAGATGGGTGAAGAACTGGCCATCAGCTTGTCTGCCACTTGTCTTTTGTAGATGTCAACAAGTTAGACATTATTCAGGCCAGTTAAGAATCTTGTCTTTTTTAGAGTGTCAGCAAGACCCCCTTTAGAGTTTTCGTAAGTCTGCAATGGGATGGTTCAGACTCCGAAATACTTTGAACTGCTTCGATTGATGGTATGTAAGATACGAATGTCGCCATAGTGGTTGAGTTCAACTTTGCTTTCAACTCTGCTTCGGATTGGAATAAGTTCGTGGAGGAATCGTGTAGATTCGCGGTTCTGGGTAGCTTCGCGTCTGGGTAACTTCGCGTCTGGATAGCTTCATGTTCGAGCCTCTTGGAGTAGCTTCGTCTTAAATCGGGATTGGAACAACATTCCTTCCCCAAGGCTAATTGCCTTTTGCGAGTTACAAGAGGGATTGCTCCCTTTTCTGAGGTTAGAATAACTTCTCTTGCATTTAATCGAGGGAGATTATGCCCTTTTCTGAAGTTTAATTAACTTCGTGTGCATTCTTAAGGGAGACTATTCCTTTCTCAAGGTCAAGCACTTGCATGCCTTAAATTCGCCTGCGCCTCCAATCTCGAAGTGGCAGTGGCGTAGTCAGGCCATGAGGCCTATAAATAGGACACTCATAGTCCTTCTCAGAGAAATATACTTTTCTCCTTCTGGGAAGTATGTATATGACCTCTCCTTATTGCCCAGGAAAGGAGATTCAGATCCCTGAAACAGTGGGGACGCCCACTCGATTAAGAACTGGTGAGCCTCAGCCATCTGGTGATTTTCAGGGAGTTCATCTCCCTTAGCTTTATTAGCCATCTTAGGGATTAAATTCCCTTGATCTTTGCATTTAGCTGACTTTCAGAAAAGGGTTTCAGCCCTATTTTTCAGCTTCTCGACAAAGCTAGCATTCTCGCTCTTTTCATGTAGGGTCACTGCCTTGATCTGTCAAGTCTGCTCGTTAAATTTGCCACGCAGGCAAGGCTTAGGACTTGGTCTCTTCAAGGTTGAGCCAGTCTTGTCATATAGGTAGGGTCAAGACAGCGCCCCTCTGGGCCAATCTGGCCCAGCCATATAGGCGAGGCTAGGACTTGATTTTTGCTGAGCTAGTCTATCATCACTGTGCAAGCGAGGCTATCCTCTGCTTAATTGAAATCCATCTTTAAGGCACAACTGGATCGGATATGAATTGCTTCGCCCAAAGAATTTGACTTAGCATTCCATCTTTGTATTTTTCTTTTGATTTAACGCTAGCTCATTTTGCATTGCAGTGAACATGTTCACCAGTCTTTCATCTTGATGAAAGAGACCAAAAATTTTCCCCCTGATCTTAAAGTTGAACTTTGATCATAAGCAGGAGAAACATACTGGAGTAGCTGATGTGTGTTCTCAGAAGAGGTTGGCAGTCGCTTATCCGAGATGATCCACTTCGGAAAGGGACTGGTAGTCGCTTATCCGAGATAATCCACTTCGGAAAAGGTCTCGGATCCTTCCTTTGCCAATTTCAATCAAAGAAGATCCAACTTTCTGGTGGCAACCAGTCCTTTGTCAATTTTGATTACGGAAGATCCAGCTTCCTTTGCCAATTTTCATCAAAGAAGATCCAGCTTCTTGATGGTACAATCTGCCATCAAGCAGAGGATTACGGCCTTGTGCAGGAGGAAGACCTTCCATGTCCAGTTGCGATGGTTCATTATCCCGAAAGTAGATAGGATAATTTTTCTGCCTTTGGAACAATGATTCTGTTGTATGAAGACAATCTTGATGTAGTATCAATGTATCTTCCCTTTTGAATCAATAAAAACGTTTATTTTCTGCTTGTCTACTTCGTTTCTCTCCTCTTCCTTTTTGAATTTTGAAGTCAATTGGAATGGACTGGCGGAGGAAAGAAAAGTTCTTATCGGAGCTAAACTTCCTGCGAAGTTAAAGACAGAATCTCAGCTAAATCAGGAATGAGTTTCCAGCGAAGCTAGCATAAATTTTCTGCGAAGTTAGAGCCGAGCTTTTAGCGGAGCTAATGTTCATCTTTCAGCGAAGTTACTCAAACGTCGTACGAGGTCAATGCTAAACTCCAGCAAAGTTGGCCCTTAGTGGAGCTGGTAGTTTGGTGTCTCGGGAAAGCGCTTAAGCGCCGTTTCAAATTAATTTGAAACGACCGCCTGTGCTCCTCTCGAGGAGGCAAAATTTAGGCAATCATCTGCCTATAAAAGCCCGATTGGGCTGATAGAGAAAGAATTACTTCTCTTTAAATTTTCAGAGAACACAAATTTCTTCTTCTTCTTTCTTCTTCATTTGATACTTTAAGAACTTTTCAGTTCTTCCATGGCCCCCAAAAGACTAGCAGGTAAAGAGGCAGCGACCTGTGCGACGGAGGGGCCTCCTCCTCCTCCGGTCATTGAGCGCCCCATTGCGGGTAGGGATTTTTCCCTTTTACTCAGAGATTTTCATCTTTTGATAAATCTTGAATGATTCATTATGATCCAGTGATCTTAGGGAGTTCAACTCCCTTAATTTTCTTTGCCGAATTTTTAGGGGATTTAATTCCCCTTAATTTCTCAACTGGAAATTTATGAATCGAATGGTTTCTTCTCAAGCTTCTGCGCGAAGCTAACCCTTAGGCCTCACATTCTGTCGAATAACAGGATGTGAAGCTAGCCTTCAAAACGCAGCTGGAAAAGGACTTTAAAGCCCTCAAAATGATCTTAGGCAGCAGTGCCTTTCTGGCGATGTTAGCCCTTGGGGCTTCTTCGCGTTCTGTTATACGAGGCCAAGCTTCCACAGTGAAGCTAACACTTAGATGTTTTCTGCATTCTGCCTTCATGCGGAGTGCGAAGCCAAGCTGCAGTTGCAAAGCTAATGCTAGGCTTGCTTCGCTCGGGGAGCGAAGCTATGCCTTAGCAAAATTATTTTTCTTTCCTTAGCTTTCTTCAGCAAATGAACTAATATAGTTTCTTCTTATTTTTGCAGTGCACTATACTCCTGGTCCTCTGAACAGTCTCTTTGGAACAGTCAGGGGGCTGGACGGCAATGTTAGCCTGCAGTTCTAAGGGTAAACTTCACTATTCAGTGAGCAGAGTGCTCCCGGTCGGGATACCCTTATATACGTCAGAGATCAGCGTACTATGAGGAGCATCTTAACTACTGCTCCCTTTGAGGATTATGACCGAAAAATCTATCGGAAGCCCAGCTTCATATTTGGGGATGCAGCGTCAGATACCGATCATCAGCTGCTAGCCGGAGAAGGGTAGTGGATCTTCAATCTAGATGGCGAGAAGTATTATCTCCCCTCTAGTAAGCGTCATTTTCTACTGTCTTTCTTCCAATGCGTGACGATGGCTTGGAAGATGTAGTGGCCAGTGACTCGAACTACCGACTCCGTTCACGTGGGGAAATTGATATCTTCGCCTCCTGGTTATACAAGGGTGGGTCCTCCTCGTTGCATATTGGGTCTCCATCCTGGGAATGTTCTTCCGGACATCCCAGTGGGAGAAAATCCCGCGGTGGCTCAGACTTTTGGAAATCAGTTCTTCAAGGCTTATGGTAATTATCCAGCCACTGAATTCAGGACCCCTGGGTGGATTCACCCCCAGGGCCTGGTGGAGAGACCTGACCTTATATGTCTTGGCCCATTTTGAGGAGGATCTTGAGAGACTGGGACTCTACAAGGTCATCAGGGCGACCTGTTACGGCATCCAGATGAGCGTAGCAAACTTTTACGCCATCTTTGAGTTATACTGTCTAGCTACTGGGACTTTCTTCATCCCTGTAGGCGAATTGGGCATGGATTTGCATGAGATGTTGGAAATCTCTGCTTTGCCCTTGGGATCTCTCCCATATGAAGAATTTTCCCGTGCGAGGTGGAATTGGCACTTTTGGAGAAGCAAGAGCCTGCTTTATTGAGACTTATCGGGAGTTGATGTGCCACCTCTACATTTGCTCGAGTACGCATGGGAGTCATAAGGGAGTTTCATGCAGTTCGAAGAGCTGGGGGAATTATTTGTTCCCCAACCTGGAAGATGCTCCTGAGGCAGCTCACTGCGGGGTGCAGATGAGGACATTTTCCGAAGGATGCTGGAACACTCCCAAGGGGACATAATTTTGGAAGGGGATGATAGACCTTACGAAAAAGGTGATATTCTCCAGAGTTTCCATCATCAGGCTCATCGACCGATGTCTCGGAAGGCACTTTTGGCTGGTTTTTTATCGGTTTGACTGAAGAGTTGTGAGGTGCCCTCTCCCTCCAGTGACGTCATCCTTCCGACTGTCTTATTGCCGGCCGTTCGTTTAGTTCACGGTCTTTCTCTTAGACTTCTCCCGGTAATGGTGTGTTGTTTCAGCGGGGCCTTCGTGTATTGGCGGAGGCTTTCTGTAGGCCACAAACGACAAAGAGAGGCAAAGGCACTATCCTGCCTTGCGACGGATCAAACCCTAGGATCGGTTTGCCATACACCTATCTGATAGGATGGTTCGCCCTTCACTGCCTTTCTATTATCCAAGCCGGAGAGGAGACCCAGAAGGTGCCGAATGGCGGTTCTCCATCGATTTGAGGGATGTTCATGGTTGTTGACTTATGTGGCCGCAGTTCGCAAGTTGTTGCTCCGGTATGATATTTACAGCCTTTTCTGCTGCTTTCCCTACATTCGCGATGCGGGCTATGGCGAAGAATTCAAGGATGTAGGAGATGGGCAGACGTCGCTGAGCCGGGGAGTCTTCGAATGGCTGGTTAGCATCCGACCATCCCATCTGATGTATAGGAGCAGGGATACCTGCTACTTGGAACCCTATATCCCGAGTCAGTTTGTTCGTTAGTTTGGATATGACCAACTGTACGTAGGTGACTCGGACACCAACCTGGCCTTTATGGGAAGCCTCATTGATGGTGCTCGTGCCTGGCGGTTCTACATCGCTGGCTGTACTGAGGCGCGGCTGTGCATGCCGCTGAGGACTCCTAATCTTCAGACGACTTTGTGGTTCTGTCAGTGGTACAGAACTTCAAACTCCACACCAACTTGATTTTCTATTAACTCATTTGGTGTGAAATTGATCTCTCAGCGGCTAAAGCGGAAGGTCACTGAGAGAGGTAAGGGCAGGAGGGTCCGTGTGCCAGGCCTCGGGGAATTCATTGCCACTGCTGATAGTGAGGCTTCAGACGCAGAGAGTCCCCGCTTTGAGGGAGATGCAGGTGCTGAGGTTCCATCTGATGCTCCTGCTGGGGTAGGAACGGCCCCCATGGAACATGTAGAGGTAGAAGAAGTGGAGGAAGAAGATCCCGACGTCCACTTCAAACGAAAGCGACAAGATGGATCTCGCAGGAAGAGGGTAGTGAAAAAGCTTCGTCGCAACACTCCCACCATTATTGCAGAGGGCGAGTCAATCGCGACGCCTCCTCCTCCTGCTCCATTAGTCATTAAGCTGTTGGCTCTGAGGCAGACTGTTGGTAAAGCTGTTCATGACTTGAGTAAGATCAGCTCTGTTCTTGCAACATATACTTATATATTTCATACAGCTCATTGTTTATTCTATGATTCAGGAACTGAGACGGCAAGAGACCCGAGAGCCGAGACTGTAGGAGAACAAGGAGATTACTATGATCCCCTGTTTACTTATAAGGAAGGTGATGAGGCTAGCTATTTTGTCGTCTCAGAAGACTCTGGAGGTGATGCGGTCGACGTGGGTCCTTCGGGTGCTGGGACCTCAAAAGGAAGTCCCATGGCTTCCAGCTCTTTAGGATGGACCACAGAGGGTTCGGCGAGTGAAGGTGGGCCAGCCATCCGTGTTGACTCTGCCAAAGATTTTCCTGTGGAGCCTGAGGCTGATGCTGCCGTCGAGGAAGTTCGGAGAGAAACTGCGGCTAAGGTGATTGAGGCGATATCATCTTTTGGTAATGCCTTGACCTTCTGTGAGTAATTCTCTCCGGATATTGATTATACCTTGCTTAAACAGAGTCTTGTTACAGGTGTTCCACCTTTGGGTGCATCGACTTCAAGAGAGCCAACCAATCTTCCTGAGGGAATCAGGGGTGAAGTAAGTACTTCGACCGTGGCGGACGCTGCTGAGTTGGATGCCTTGTATCATGGCCTGCCCACTTATCAACCTGAACTAACAAGTGGCCTTAAAGATACCGAGGGGACAGTAGTCACGGAATCAATCTCACTTCCAACTACATTGGTAAGTGAAATGCCAGTGGTTTCGTCAGCACTGCCTTTCCTGCCAACTACAGAGCTGAAGGTGATTGCCAGTCCTACTTCTCCAATACTGACTGTTAACCCAGCTCTCCCAGAAGTAGTCACCAGCCCTACGTCGATTGTGGCTAGAGTACTAGTCTCAATGAGGACTCCTCCGAGATCACCGACGACCTCTCATATTTCTCTAGTCAGTGCTCCTGCCATTCCCTCTACGGTTATGTCAGTAAAACCGGTGGAAGCTTTGCCTTCAGGGGCCACTCATTCACCGGGAGTAGTTGAACCTGAAAATGAATTTATGGCTGAGCTAGTCGACAGCTTTTATAAGGGCTTGAAGCGATCCATTGCTTTGGTCTGGAAGGGCTCGACTACCTCGTTCTCTGCTTTGAAGGTGGTCCTCTCTCGAATTATTGATAGCATTTGAGACTTCAGAGGGGGTGACCAGGTCACCACGTTGGAGGTTCTGGTGGACAGGGTTGAGAGGGATGTGAACGAATGGCGCCGTCTCAGCCATTCAGATTTGGAGTCCTCAGTTAATGAACAGCTTGCACACCCCGCTGCTTAAATACATGAAGCTCATCTTATCGCTCAAGAAGCAGCTAAGGCAATTTCTTTCAACTTGAAATCCTTGGAGATAAGGAAAGTAGAACTTGGGGATGCTATAGATGCTTCTAACAGTGCTCTTCTCGACGCTGAGGATAAGATTGAAAAGGCTAAGGAAATGATCAAGAAAGCCAATCTTCTTCTGTCCAAGGCCGAACTGGTGCGTCTTGAGGAGATTGCTCGGCTAGAGCAGCTTAAGGCGCAGAATGACGAGTCCTGCAACAGGAGCTAGTACAGAGGGCAACTTTAGTTGAAATTGAGGCTCGCCTGTCCCAGGCAGCGAGTTTTAATGAGGCGAGTTGAGGTTGCAGGCACTTATCAGGGCTGCTGAGGAGAGGAAGTATAGGTTGGCCACTCTTGAAGAACGAATTAAGTCCTACGAAGTACCCTCGTAGCTTGTAATCCGTGTATCCGTGTATCCCTCTTTTGGAATCAATAAAAAGTAATTTTATTTGACTCTCCTGTTGCATTTCTAACTTGTTTTATCTTCTGAATTTTCAATTCTTACTTTCAAGTTATATTACAATCCTCAAAAGGAACGGAATAATGGTATAACTAAACTAATCAGCGGTCAACTGATAGGGTTAGTTACACATTTGAGAAATAATTTGACAAAGAAATAGTCCCTATTGGACTGAAAGATGAGATTGAATATCCATCGGTTCAGAGGTGATAAACTGGATATAACCGATTAGGGCTTACCAAACTCGGGGTGTTTACTGTTCAGAGGTGACGAACTAGACATAACAGTAAGCAAAAAGGAGACTTGGCTATCTGTCGGTTCAGAGGTGATGAACTAGACATAACCAATTGAGAAGCCATCAAGCTCAAAATTTTATCATTCAGAGGTGATGAACTGGACATGATGACAAAGAAATAGTCCTTACTGGACTGAAAGATGAGACTTGGCTATCTGTCAGTTAAGAGGTAACATGGACATAACCAATTCAGATGCCACCAAGCTTGAAATTTTATCATTCACAGGTGACGAACTGGACATGATGATAAAGAAATGTCCCTACTGGACTGAAAGATGAGACTTGGCTATCTGTCACTTCAGAGGTAACATGGACATAACCGATTGAGAAGCCACCAAGCTGGAAATTTTGTCATTCAGAGGTGACGAACTGACATGATGACAAAGAAATAGCCCCTACTAGACTGAAAGATGAGACTTGGCTATCTGTCGGTTCAGTGGTAACATGGACATAATCGATTGAGAAGCAACCAAGCTTGAAATTTTGTCATTCAGAGGTGACGAACTGGACATTATGACAAAGAAATAGTCTCTACTGGACTGAAAGATGAGACTTGGCTATCTGTCGGTTCAGAGGTAACATGGACATAACCGATTGAGAAGCCACCAAGCTCAAAATTTTATCATTCAGAGGTGACGAACTGGACATGATGACAAAGAAATAGTCCCTACTGGATTGAAAGATGAGTTGATTATAAACTCCTTGAGGATTTTGATATCTCCTTTAGATGTTATTTGAAAGAAATTGTCAGAGGTATATTGTTAACGTGACAACCAGAAAAGTCTACTGAGGACTGATAGACTTTGAGGGGAATCTATCAGAAACTCGCTGGAGAGTTAGGAAACAAGTCCCATAGAAGAACATATGTCAGAGAACTCCGTGGGGATTTGTAAAGCAACTTACCAGAGGTGTGATGCTAACTTGACAAGAATTCATTTACTGTTAGAGGTGCTTGAACATAACAGTAATTTGAGTGAACCTGTCGTTCTGTTGAAGAGAAAGACAAGCGGGGTTTATTCACTGGGGATGTTGGTTTTATCCGTTGTGGAGTAGATTAGAGTCTTGCTATCAGAGGTTTAATGTAACATATAGGTTAGACTCGTCATTTCGCAAGAGATATGAATACCTTTATATATGGTCTCACCATTCCATGGATGGGAATTGGTAAGTGATTTTGGAGAGGGAATCAAATGGGAACAGGTCCCTTAGGATTTTTTGCAAATCCTCAGCCGTCAATGGATTTGATATACCTTTATCAACTACCGTTTGAGTCGGGCTAGCCATGCCATTCCCCTCAGCATGATGAGTTGTCAAGGACTTATGTTGGGTTTAAAGCTAACATTTTCCTCTATCCTTAATCGCGAAATCAAATGGGAACAGGTCCCTTAAGATTTTTAGCAAATCCTCAGGTATCAACGGATTTGATATGCCTTTACCAACTACCGTTTGAGTCGGGCTAGCCATGCTATTCCCCTCAGCATGATGAGTTGTCGAGGACTTATGTTGGGCTTAAAGGCCAACATTTTCCTCTATCCTTAACCACTAGGGGCGTTGGATTATTTTGTTACTGTATTCATAACCTTGACTCTTCTTTGAGACAACCAGTGTTCGATCAGCTCGACACTGGTTTATGGCTGTATGATCTCATTTAGAGAAAGAGAGGAGCGCTCCATTTGTATATTTTGGATCTGAAGGTCTTAATCAGGAGTGCCATGTTAACTTGATCATGAGAAGGATCCTATCAAGGATAATACTTCTTTAAGAACCTGCTGCTGATTGACATCATGAGTAAGTCACCATCTGAAGTCATAACGCGATATGCCCGTTTGAATAGACTGTTTCTATTACAAAAGGTCCTTCCCATTTGGGTTGAAATTTGCCTTTGGTTTTGTGCGTCATGATCATCAGTCGTCTGACGGCTAAAACCAAATCTCCTTTCTGGAAGGCTATTTTCTTAACCTTCTTATTGAAGGCTTTTGAGATCCGGGCTTGATACAACTCAATGTGTTGCTGAGCTTGTAATCGCTTCTCATCTAGGGCTTCGAGCTCTTAGAGTCGCAATCGATCGTTATCCTCCATTGTCATCTTAGTCATCAAAGCGACTCGTAATGACGGCATCTGGATTTCTAAAGGTATGACTGCTTCTCACCCGTATACCAGGAAAAAAGGTGTATTACCTGTCGGGGTCCGAACTGTGGTTCGGTAGGCCCAAAGACATTCACTAAGCTTCTCATTCCAGTCTCGCTTATTTGATGAAACGAATTTTTGAGTAGCTTAATGATTATCTTGTTGAATGCTTCCGCCAAGCCATTAGTGGGAGGGTTATAAGCAGTTAATACCACATTTTGAATCCGGTACTTATCACAGAACCGATAGATTACCTGGCTTGCAAATTGGGGACCGTTATCATGGATGATCCACCTAGGGACACCAAATCGATGGATGACATGGTGTTTGATGAAATTAACCACGTTAGAAGTTTTAACTTCCAGCAGTGGTATAGTTTCTGTCCACTTTGAGAAGTAATCAGTTATTGCTAAGATAAACTGGTGACCTTTTGTTGAAGAAGGGCTGATTGGCCCTACGACATCGATTCCCCACGCTTCAAATGGTCACGAAGTAACAGTTGGATGGAGCGACTCTGGAGGCTGATATATGAAGTCCGCATGGATTTGGCATGCCTTACACCTTCGTGCACATTGGTTGGCATCAGCTATCATGGTTGGCCAATAATACTCAAGCCTGTGTAATCGGTCCTTGAGTTTTGTACCTGGCTGATGAGCTCAGAATATGTTGTCGTGCGCTTCTTTGAGCACTTCTTGTGCTTCTAAATTTGAAAGGCAACGCAGGAGGATACCGTCGTATGAACGACAGTACAGTATCTTCAGTGTTAGGTCATAGTAAAAACGAAGAGACTTTCGTCTGATAGATGCCACTTCTTTAGGGTCGTCTGGCAGCAAACCATGCAAAGCATAGTTAATGAGGGGAAATTGCCAATCTCTCGGTTCAAGATCCGTCGAGATGTTATAGGCCTCTTTGGTTCTCAACATATGTTTAGAACAAACAAGGTGTCGAGTTGCCACTATAAGGTGATACTTGGTGTCGTCTGGTAAGGCTAGCATTGTTGCTAATACAGCCAGAGCATCAACCCTAGTGCTCTGGGATCGAGACATGTGACCGATGTAGAAGCCATCAAATAAATTAGCCATTTCAATGACTGCGTGATAATAAGGTACCAAGGCTTCGTGACGGACCTCATATTCGCCTTTAACCTGATTGACAATCAGTCTCGAATTTTCATAAGCTTCAAGATAGTGTGCCCCATTTCGTGAGCGAGCTGAAGATCAATGAGTAGAGCACTGTGTTCTGTCACATTGTTGGAGCATGATTCCGTCAGAGAAAATGCCCTAGGAAGGACATGGTTTTGTGCTGAGATAAACACAACCTCCACACTGGCAATGATCTTGCCTTCAGGGCCTATTCGTGATGCTCCATCGAAGAACATCTACCAAACTTCATCCTCTGAAGGTATATTAAATTCAAAAACTTCATCTGGAATGTCTTCATAAAGTTTTGAGCTTTTCGGTACTAGATGAGCAGTTAAGAACTCTGCAAGTGCCTGGCCTTTAACTGCCTTATGAGGGACAAAGATCATGTCGTACTGAGACAAAAGGAGGGCCCATTTAGCTAATCTAGAATTCAGTGATCCTGGTTTCGTCATGAGGAGACGCAAAGGATTCACTTTGAAAATGACATGTATGGTTTGGCCGACAAAATAATGTCGTGTCTTCTACATAGCAAAGACAAGAGCTAAGCATTCCTTCTCAATAGGATTATAGCGAGATTCTACCCCTATCAGAGTCCTGCTCAGATAATAAATAGCTTGTTCGTGATCATTATCGTCTTTTTGAGCAAGCAGAGCACCAAGAGAATGGTCCATAGCTTTCACATAAAGTAGGAATGGTTTTCCTGATGTGGGAGCTACTAAGACTGGAGGTTTTGTGAGATATCTTTTGATATCTTCGTAAGCTTCTTGACAGGCTTGATCCCATACAAAAGAAACACCCTTTTTCATGAGTCGGGTGAACGGTTGACAGCGGCCTGAGAGATTTGTAATAAATTTTCTGATATAAACCAGTCTACTTTGCAGGCCTCTAAGTTCTTTGAGATTCTTAGGTGGATGCTGCTTTGAATGGCTTTGACTTTATCTGGGTCAAGATGAATTCCTTTCGATGTAACAATAAATCCAAGGAACTTACCAATCGAAACCCCAAGAAGGATTTTGTCGGATTCATCTTCAGTTGATGAGCCCACATTATGTCGAATATCGTTCTCAAGTCACGAAGATGGTCATTCTTATCGCAGCTTTTGACAGCAATGTCGTCGACATAATATTCTACCGTCTTTCGGAGATGATCACGGAAAATCATACTCGTTTCCCGCTGATAAGTCGCTCCTGCGTTTTTTAACCCGAAGGGCATCACGGTATAACAGTATACCCCCAACAGTGTCCGGAATGAAGTATGCTTCTCGTCCTTTGGATACATCTTAATTTGATTATATCCTGAGAAGCCGTCCATGAAAGACATTTTTTCGAATCCGCAGGTATTGTCAATCATGACATCGGTGATGGGCAATGAAAATTCATCTTTAGGACAGGCTGTATTAAGATCGCGGTAGTCAATACAGATCCGAATTTTTTTCATTCTCTTGAGAACAAGAACGATGTTAGCAACCCAATCTGGATGTTGCTCCTCTCGTATGAAGCCACATGCAATGAGTTTATGGACTTCAGCTTCAATAGCTTCTATAATGTTCGGACGAAATCGGCGTTGTTATTGCTTGACTGTCTTAGCGTCAGGCTTGATGTTCAGACTATGCATGGCTACTTGTGGATCAAGTCCGGGCATGTTTTCGCAGTTCCACGCAAAGACATCTATATAGTCCCTTAGATGTACCATCAATTTTTCTCTTTCTGTGAGTGATAAGCTCTTACTTATAAATATGGGCTAAGGGTGATCTTGACTACCCAAGTTAACCTGGATCACCTTGTCTTCACTAAGTGGTTCGCGTTGTTCGAATCGCTTTTCTCACTGGAAATCCAAGTGCTGGTTCCTCATCAGTAGCTTCCGCTGGCTCCAATTGGCCGCTGGAAGTCATATTAACATTGAGTTCTTTAAACAACGTTCCCACACTAACATCTGAATCCCATTCGAAGGAAGAGGCAGAACCTGATGGGATTGGTTTGTTATCTTTGGGTCGAACCGTTGTTGGCGGAGTAGGTGTAATGTATCCCAACCCCCTGCGTGTGTTATCATAGTAATTTGCCAGTTTCCCTCTTGGCACGGAGTTACGTAGAAAAGTACGTTTTCCTTTTTCAAAATTCAGGCCCTTCCTATGCTGCAGGTTATATCCCATTTTCCTCATCATATGCTGCGCAGATCGTGCATAATGAAAAAATTGTGGGATGTCTGAGTCTGAATTTGAATCCGCGGCTGCAGACCTTCACAATTGGGCTTTACCAAATATTATTGGTAATTGACCCTTTTTGGATGGAGGAACAACTAAAACGGATCCTTCTGTAGATTTTACGGATGTACTTGATACACTTGGTTTATGTAAGGGCATGTGCATAGAGCTATCTGTAACGGACTCAAATAATTCGACATTCACAGGATAATCAAAGGAAATATTATCATTAATTACCCATTCGTCCTCATGTTCAGAAGGAGTGTTACATTGGAGATTATTAAAACATGCTATAATCGGTTCACCGATCAAAATGGCTGGCATGTCTGCGTCAGACTCTGAATCTGCCTCATTGTCACTGTCATCGTTGTCAGGCAATGATTCTTTTGACGTTTCACCAACCTCTTGATATAGGTGAGCGTCAGTAAAGTAGTTTTTTACCCTTTGAATGGTTGCTTCTCAGCGAAGACAGTTCGTACTGTTACATCATCTTCAACATATTTGAAGTACTGGTGCAGAGTGGAGGGGACAATCCAATTAGCGTGGATTCAGGGTCTCCCTAGTAACAAGTTGTATGACGTGTCAACGTCAATGACATAGCATGTCACCTCTGACTTCAGGCTCCCTATTCGGCAACAGAGTCGAATCGTTCCAAGTGGATGACTACTCACTGCATTAAAATCATATATTATTGTAGTGGTTGCAGATAACCGATACAGTGGTATGCCAAGGAAGTAGAGGAGCCTTTGGAGATGATGCTGAGTGCAAACCCCGGCTCAACCTGTACCCTTTCAATGCATGTCAAACGAATGTATCCGGTGTAGTACAAAGGTCGATCATGCTTGTTATCTTTGAGAAGTATATCCTCCGCTGTGATAGTAATAGCAGGTACCTTTGATTGTACATGATGGCATTCAGGGCAAGAGGGCCAAGTGTCACCCTCAAGGATATCTGGCATATATATCAGAAATGATTCTGAGTTAGCCAGTGCATTCCTAAGTGCTTCTCTTGTCTCTTTCGAGAGACGAAGGAGCTCGTGTATGGTGATACAAGCTGAGATATTAGCCAGCTGGGCCAATATCTCAAAATGAAAGGGCATGTTAAGCCCTGGGCCTGAAGGCTTCTTCAGGACATGGTCAAACCGGATTTCTTTCTGCTCTCTTTTCCCGTCGTCGGGAGCAGAGCCGGTGTGGGTATTTGTACTGATGTCGTCTGCTATTGTGTCTCGTCGGTAACTTTCTCATATTATTTTATGTATGACTTCCCGGATCGAGTGCCTGTTGGCTGAGGTACATCAGTCTGCGTTGTGCAAGCGTGCTTTTCCCTTTAGAATCGCTAAGAGAAGCTGTCATGAGACTGCCATCATCCGACAAGATAGAGATAACATTGTAAGATTTGCCCTTTGACTTGGATTCCTTTGAATCTCATTGTTCGTCTTGGACAAGGTCTGGGTGTATCTACATGATTTTTCCTGTCTCCAATGTCAAGGGAATAAGACCCTTAATCTCTTGAGTTTTAGCTGAAAGATGCTTTACTTCTAGCCGTGGTGCAGGGATTGGAACGGCCCCATCAGGAACTGTGACCTTTGGGGTTTTGCCGAACTTGAGGGTCACCATGTTTGCAGTGACTTTCTTTTATTCTGATTTCAGAGTCAGAACTCCGGCATTGACTAAAGTTTGAATTTTGTCCTTGCGGACAAAGCACTTATCAGTAGGATGATGAACCATCCTATGAAGAGGCAATAGTTGGGATCATTCGTGCGTTGCATTTCATTAGGGCGTCGAACATCCGGCAGCTTCAGTTTATTCCCTTTGTGGAGTAAATGGAATATTGCGATCACCTACTCGGCTTTGAAGGAGTACTGTTTTGGAGGAAACTTAGACTCCTGATTATTGAAAGCGCTCTTCTTGGCCTTCGAATGAACGTCTCCTGACAATTCAACGGACATAGTCTCTTTCCCTTTGGCTTAGGAAGACTGCGTTATGTCGCTGTGTCCTTTATTATTCATACCCCATTTGCCTTTAGGGGTAGATGGTTCGAACTTCTTTGTCGACTTTTCAGCTATCTCTGCTTGTTCGACCAGTTCCTTCTAGGTAGCCCCCATACGAATCTCCACTTGGTCGAGAAAATTATGCCTGCACGTCTGCAAGAGCATGGGTAATGGCATCGGCACATCAAAGATAAGTTTCTGAACCGCTCAAGGTAGTCTCAGACAGATTCGCCCTTCCTTTGTATGGTTGAGAGGAGCTTGTCCATGGTTACTTCAGTATCATCCTCATAGAAACGAGAGAAAAAATTAAGTTTCTAAGTCGATCCAAGAATTGATAGAGCCTGGAGGAAGGCTTCAGAACCAATAGAATGCTACCCCCTTCAGGGTGCCAATGAACAGTCTGGCCATAATAGCATCATTGTCTATAACATTACCGGTCTGAGACCGGAAGTAGTAGATGTGCTGGTTCAGCGAGCTCTTACCATCGTACGTATGTAACGTTGGTGGCTTGAATTTTAGTGGATATGGTACTGAATCCCATTTCAAAGGGTAAGGACGGACTGCCCCTACTTTCTTTAGTTCATCCCTCTGAGTTTAGGATACGATTTGAACTTGGATGCCTTTAAGAACTTCAGCGTCTATAGAAAAACTTTCCTTTGACTTCTCAGTCTTTGGTTGTTCATCTTTATGATATTCTTCCTCATTATGATTACTCTCGGTATCATTATTATTCCAGTTAATAAGGAGTTGGGCGAGCATCTGTTGAATGTTGTCTAAGGCTTCCTGCTGAGCCTTAGAGGTTTGCTCTTGAGCTTCCAACCGTCGACGGAGGTCATCATTACCATTATCAGTTATATTCACCGACACTCTATCTGTTCGTACCGAGCTGACTGTTGCTGAAGAGGTATACCCACTATATTCGTCCTCCTCATCAGACCATTGTAATAATCTTTCATTAGTTCTGGTGAGGTTACTACAGTTGAGGAGGATGGCTGCTCACAACTGTAGGGTATTGCGACCCTAGATCTGGTATTTCAGAAGACACCTTTTTCATGCACCAAGACTTGGCGAAAGCCCGGACTATAATCTGGATCTGGAGAATTGGAGGGAGGAGAGTTAGCAGCATGCGGTGCTCGTCTGCCCCTACGCGGCTCCCGCCCCCTTTCGATTATATTGACGGATGCAGAGGGCAGATCTGATAGATTTCGTGATACACCCCTTTGTGATGCTTCACCGGAGCTTGCACTGATAGTCGATCAAAACTGACCGTCAGTTTGGAGGAGTGGCGGGGATTGGTCCTAGCCGGCAATGGACTGAGTGGACCGTCACCAACTGATATCCCACTTGTTGACAACAGAAGGGAGAAGTTTGGAAATATTTTGACTTCCGTTTGCTTGCTAAGAACTCTCGCAAGTCGGACCCAGCCGAGTTTAAGCGACTTAGTGCAGAGACTCTAGTGGATCGCGTATTGATGCGTTCAAGTAATTTCGACACCACCTTCTTACTTGCATGCTTTGGAAACGAAACACAGGTTGATGCATTGTTCCTCTCATCATCACAGAGGTGATTGGCACTCGATAGTGCTTTAGTTCTAGCTCGCGGCTAAGAACTTCGGGAGTACCCTTAGGTGCTGAAGTTGCATAAGCACCGCTATTAGCACTCAGGAATAATCCCTTAGCTCCGCTGCGAAGGGTGAACTTAACGCTTGAGGAACCGAGGAGCGAAGCACGCTGTGGTGCTTTGTTCGCTACCTTGCTGCGAAGGTGGTTAGCACTGCTAGGTGCTTTAGCCCCAGCCTGGCAGCTGGGAATTCCGCGCGTACCCTGAGATACTGGCGCTTTGCCTGCCGTGCTATCAGTAACCTCGCTCGGAAGAACGAGGTTGGCACGAGGAGTCACTGCTTCTGCATTAGGCGAAGGTATAGTCGCCGTTCTGGCCTCGCGGCTAATAGTCTAGACGAAGGAGGCAGGCATTTGTCTTCGTGGGACAGGCGAACCTGTGGCATGGCTACACCTGAAGCTTCATATAGAGCTTTCTATTTGGTCTCCACATTTGCTTTGGGAGGGGAGATTTATGTTCGCCGGGAACCTGGCTAGCCTCGCGCGAGGCTGAGAGGAGTTGGGAGGAGTCTCCTTCCGATTTCTACTCCGAAACCTTGGCCATTGAGACCTTCCTATGCTTCTGTATGTGGAGCACTGGACTATACCTTCTAAGAGGAGCTTTTTGAATTTTCCTTGGTTGAAATGAACGACCAGGTTTTCGAAGGTAACAGGCTCAAGATTCTGACCCTCGCATTGTGACACCGTCTCCTTGTTGCGCCAGAAGACCGTAATAGGCTTGTGGAGAGCCTTATCCATCTCACCAGAGACTTGCTTCTAAGAATTAGCTAGGGGCTCTGGTTACGCCACTTCCTTGTACTTGCGCGTACGTAGGGGACTTTTGCTACCCCCAGGAAGAAGTTGTTTGAACTTCTCTTGGCCAGAGTGAATAACCGGCGTCTCAGCAATAGACCTAAAAGTCTGCTCATCGCATTTGATACTTGATTCTCATCAGTGGAGAATGTAGTCCCCAGCGGAGTCGCCATCTTGTTTTTCATTGATTTTGTAAAGGGGAAAACTTACAAAAAGGTGTCGAGGAGCTAAATTACAAGTAATTCTTTGCAGTAAGAAGATTACAGGTATATCTCCTCTTAAGATTTCTGGGGAAGTGTGCTGGTAGGAATCTGATCAGCGCGCGATCACTTTATCCCTTTGACGATGTGATCGATCAGACAATCGGACTGCCACCTGATGGGATTCCCTTCTCGCCTGGTTCGGGGAATCAGAGAACAGAAGGTCGGTAGAGCCCTCTTGTTACTCTCGAGCTGCCTCCGCTTGGGGAATTCCTTCTCGCCTGATTCCAGAAATTCCTTGAGAGAGAGGAAAATCTTAGGGTATTAGCATCCTGAATTTATCCTTGCAGGATTAAAGAAGTAATTCTTTGTGTTCTTGGAAGCGAGAGAGTAGATTTCTGATCTCCTCTCTATCCTTAGCCCTTTCTCCTTGCTTTTTTCTCAACCTCTTCTCTGTATGTCTCTGGTAGGCTATTTATAAGGAGGAATAGGGGTATAATTGCCCTGAAAATATGAAAATAGATTGAGTCCATCTGTTTTACATCTGGAAAGTAGCCTTACCGCGAGACTACAGACAGCTTTCACGAAGCTAGGAATAGCAAGTAGCGCTGATCTCTTGATCCGCTCTGATAAATAAGAGATGCTCCCTTGATTCTTTCCAAATAACTGAAAGATCTCCCCTGATCTTCTCATCTGATTGGGAGAGTCAAAAGATTATGGCAAGCAACTGTCAAATTTGATCTCTATTAGATTTGATCTCATCTAGGGGTTTGATCGGTCAAAGGTGACCATAAAAGACCCACAGCGAAGTCGTGGCGTTGAGCTCATGGCGGAGCTGGGAGAAGCGTCTGGCGAAATTAAAAGAAAGCTCTTCAGCGGAGCTGGGTAAGACTTGTGGCGAAGCCTAGTCATCTTTTTGCGCAGCTGCATGGGGCTTTGAGCGAAGCTGAGCATCTCCGGGCGAAGCTGTAAGTTAGCTCGCAACGAGGCTGTGAAGGAGCTTCCTGCGATGCTAAGCAACTTTGGTTTCTTATGCGAGACTTATCTCATGGGCTCATGCGAGACTAAGTGTTGAGCTAACTTAGTGTCCCTGGACCTACTTGGGCCTTCTCACGGGCTTTAAGGACGACCTCGGCTTATTGTCTGTTTCACTGAATCAGTAGAGTCTAAGTTGTTGATTCGTCCCCTTTGAGATGGGTGAAGAACTAGCCGTCGGCTTGTCTGTCACTTGTCTTTTGTAGATGTCAACAAGTTAGACGTTGTTCAGACCAGTTAGGAATATTGTCTTTTTTAGAGTGTCAATAGCATTGCGACACTTGATTCTCAACAGTGGAGAGTGTTGTCCCCAGCAGAGTCGCCATCTTATTTTCCATCCTCAATTGATCTGGGGAAAACTTACAAAAGAATATGGAGGACCGAAATTACAAGTAATTCTTTGAAAGAAAGAAAAAGAAAATTACAATTAGATCTCCTCTGAGATTTCTAGGAAAATGTGCCAGTGGGAGTCTGATCAGTGCGCGACCACTTTGTTGACGATGCGAGCGATCTATCTTCGAATGGTACTGCTTGGGAATTCCTTCTCGCCTGGTTCTGGAGATTCCTTGAGAAGGAGGAAGATCTTTGGGTATTAGCACCCTGAATTGATTCTTGTAGGATTAGAGAAGTGATTCTCTGAATACTTGAAAGCGAGAGAGTAGATCTCTTGTTGGCTTAAGCTTTGAAGCCACCGAAGAAGCTTATAAAAGCCACCAAAGAAGCTTATGCTCTTCAAAAAGCCTACTGGACTTGAATTTCTTTAAGACCGTGAGCCTATTAGACTTGAATCTTTTCAAGACCCGGAGTCTAGCCTACTAATGGGCTATTTATAGGCGCAATAGGGAGTTATGATTTCCTTGATAGTCTCCTCTTAATGAGGGATCATGGGTGTAACTACCCATTAACTCTCCTTAATTGGCTCCTCTTAATGAGGGATCGTGGGTGTAACTAGCCATTAATTCCCCTTAATGGCTCCTCTTAATAAGAGATCATGGGTGTAACTACCCATTAACTCCCTCCACTAACTTAGTGGGGTGGTTACTTTCCACATGCGGAGATAGCCTCTTCCGGAGAAGCTATCAAAGAAGCTTCTAACGAAGCTATAATTAGCTTCAGGAGAAGCTGTAAGTTAGCTCTTTGTGGTGCTATGAAAAGCTTCATGCGAAACTATCAAGAAAGCTTCCGGCGAAGCTATTAAGAAAGCTTCCGATGAAGCTTTATTTAGCTTCCAGTAAAGCTAGAATTAGCTTCAGGCGAAGCTGTAAGTTAGCTTTCTGTGGAGCTATGAAGAGCTTCATGAGAAGCTATCAAGAAAGCTTTCAGGAAAGCTAGAATTAGCTTCTAGTGAAGCTATAATTAGCTTCAGGCGAAGCTGTAAGTTAGCTCTCTGTGGAGCTATGAAGAGCTTCATGAGAAGCTATCAAGAAAGCTTCCAGGAAGCTAGAATTAGTTTCCGGGGAAGTTAGAATTAGCTTCCGGCGAAGCTGTAAGTTAGCTCTCTGTAGAACTATGAAGAGCTTCATGGGAAACTATCAAGAAAGCTTCCGGCGAAGTTAGAATTAGCTTCAGGAGAAGCTGTAAGTTAGCTCTCTGTGGAGCTATGAAGAGCTTCATGCGAAGCTATCAAGAAAGCTTCCAGTGAAGTTAGAATTAGCTTCAAGCGAAGCTGTAAGTTAGCTCTCTGGAGAGCTGCAAGGCGAATCTAGACAAACTTAGCCTCTCAGGCGAGGCTATCCCCTTGAGCTCATGCGATGCTAAGTGTTGAACTAACTCAGTATTTTAGGCCTGATTAGGTCTTTTCAAAGGCAACTTTGGCTTACTGTCTGCATCACTGGATCAGTAGAGTCCAAGTCACTGATTTGTCCCTCAGAGATGGGCAAAAACTGGCCATCAGCTTGTCTGTAACTTGTCTTTTGTAAATGCTGACAAGTTAGACGTTGTTCAGACCGGTTAGAAAGCTGTCTGAGAGTTTGTCTTTTTTAAGTATCAACAACAATGAGACTATCAGTTCTGATGAAGCTGCAGAATAGATTGTTGCTATGACTGAAGAGATGAAATCTCTTCACAAGAATCAAACATGGGACTTAGTGAAGCCGCCCAGAGGACAGA
Organism: Agave tequilana; assembly: GCA_038442645.1. Lineage (NCBI taxonomy): Eukaryota > Viridiplantae > Streptophyta > Magnoliopsida > Asparagales > Asparagaceae > Agave > Agave tequilana. The sequence goes on along the minus strand of JAVJIF010008448.1, from coordinate 1,404 downwards.
AAATTATTGGCTGCAAATGGGTCTTTAAGAAGAAAGAAGGAGTTTCTCGTGCTGAGTCTGTAAGATACAAAGCACGCTTGGTAGCCAAAGGCTACAATTAGACAGAGGGTGTCAACTTCAATAAAGTATTCTCTCCAGTTGTGAAGCACACCTCTATTCGCGTGTTACTAGCCATGGTTGCTTGGTTCGATTTAGAGCTCGAGCAACTTGATGTGAAAACAGCCTTTCTTCATGGCGAGTTTGAAGAGCAAATCTTTATGCACCAACCAGAAGGATTTATTATTGAAGGCAAAGAAGACCATGTGTGCAGGTTAAAGAAATCTCTTTATGGTTTGAAGCAGTCATCTAGGTAATGGTATTTGAGGTTTGATTCTTTCATGATTGAGCATGGTTACTCTAGGAGTAAATATGATAGTTCTGTTTATCATCGGAAGCTTAATGATGGGTATTTTATATATTTGCTTTTATATGTTGATGACATGTTGATTGCAGGTAAAAACATGTCTGAAGTTGATAAGTTGAAAGCTCAATTCAAAAAAGAGTTTGAGATGAAATATTTGAGAGCAGCGAAGAAGATTTTGGGAATAAAAATTCATAGGAATGGCAAGAAGAAAAATTGTTCCTATCTCAGAAGAAATACATCGAGAAGGTGTTGGAGAGATTTGGCATGCTTGGTACCAAACCTGTGAAAACTTCACTTGCTGCTCATTTTTGACTTTCAGCAGATTTGTCTCCTCAAACTAATGAAGAGGAGAAGTACATATCTCATGTTCCCTATGTCAGTGCAGCTGGAAGCATTATGTATGCTATGGTGTGCACTCGACTGGACATTTCACATGCAGTCAATGTCATAAGTTGATATATGAACAAGCTAGGAAAAGGCCATTGGCAGGCAGTGAAATAAATTTTGCGATATTTAAATGGATCTACTAATATTGGTCTGTGTTTTGACAGGAAAACTAATTCTGATTGCAAAATTGCTGGATATTCGAATTCAGATTTTGCGGGTGATTTGGATAGAAGAAGATCTCTGACAGGGTATGCTTTCACTCTTTCAGATTGTGCCGTTAGTTAGAAGGCGACTTTACAGTCGATAATGCTTTGTCTATTACGGAGGCAGAGTATATGACAGTTACAGAGGCAGTGAAAGAAGCTATTTGATTAAGAGCCTTGGTTGAAGATCTCAGCTTATACGAAGTAGTAACTACGGTGTTTTGTGACAGCCAGAGTGCTATACATCTGACGAAGCACTAGATGTATCATAAGAGAACCAAACACATTGATGTCAGGGATATCACTTTATTCAAGAAATTGAAGTCATCAAAATTAAAAAAATTAGTACCGCAGATAATCTAGCAGATATGATGACAAAGCTCGTACCTTCACGCAAGTTCGAGTACTGTT